>JZLH01S0363807.1:26810-44051 GCA_001188425.1 Eucidaris tribuloides
GCTACAAACTGCCCAAAATTCCTGAAATACTTAGGTTATAATTGTTTCACCTAGGGTGAACAAATATTAATCCCAGACGTTCCGTTCACGGAAAAATTGCAACTTCTAAAAAGTTTTTTAAGTATTCCATAATTATGAGCATGAGTGTACAAATATAACCTAATGTTACTGTTTGACATTGTTTTGTCCTTAACGTTGCAATTTAATTTCCACTTTGTTTTCTATACGATAAGATATAATTACGTTTGAGCCAGTTGCCATTCTTTAATTTTAGGGGCCTAAGTAAACCAAGCTATGTTTTTATATTAGGTTCTTCCGTTTTGCTTTAAAGATACTTACAAATATAATTATTTATCCTTATTTTTGTAAACATATTATATTAATTAGTGTAAGTTGTAAATGGTGTAAGTTTGTTATGATGCTTCATGTGTTTACGACGTGTTGTTCAACACTGCAAAGTGGAAAAAAGACATTTAATCAATCAGTCAATCAATGATCAAATTTCAGTTGGGGGTCAAGCGCACCCATCTGTACGCCAGTGAATTTAAGCATTATTTTACACACGAACCCACGCAGAAGGTGAATACTTCAAAGAGTGAAGTAAATATAGTGGTGATAAAAAATCTGCACGTAAGATTTTGTCAATTTGTTCATGTTGTATTCATGTAGCTCATTACCTTAGAAGTATGTTTTGATGTTCAGAATGATCTATATTTTGTGTGTGCAAATAATGTATACTCTCGCACCCTCAAAAGGGAGTCGATAGGGTTAATACATTATTATTTCATCTTTATCTATGCATTTCTTAAGTTCAGCTATACACACTAGGTTATTGCATCATTTTGTGCTGTAGAAGCCCCCCAGCTATGGCGCACGTCACGTTCTCGAAACCGAACGATACCCAATGACCACTCGGTACAAGCATTGTGTGATTTACTACTGTAAACATCAAAACCTTACAAAAAAAGGTGGTTTTGATTGCTTCAAGGATGTTGAAAGGGTTATTATTATTACTCCTATTTCATTCAATTTCATCTGATCAGATGGCTGCTTCGTCCGACTCGGATAACCAGTTTGATGGCAGCATGGTGAAAACCTTGGGTCCCTTACAAGAGCGTTCCGAGGGATACAATCGATGGCTACTAAGTCAGCTAAGAGCTCGGAACTGTACACGAGTTCTGGATGTGGCATGCGGATCGGGGTGAGTATAATGCGACAATATCCGAGCTGACAGGACATACATCTTCTTCGTAACGTCACAACAAACATTAACTGTTTTATTAGTGTTAGAATGCCCACAGCGATTTTTCCAACTTAAAATTTCAAAATTTTCCAACCCCGCTGCTCGCTTTGCTCGCTCGCGGAATTCACAATTGTCGTGTTTTAACAATGAGAACTGCCCCTCAAAAAAAAAAAAAAATTCTCAAAGTACGCCGTATATTCGTTAGTCACTGAACAATCAGTAACTTGACACAGGAATGTGATTTTCTGGTGAAAAAAATCTCCATACGCCCATGACCCTTTTCACAGTCAAGTGCCTTGTTTCTTTGCTCAAAACCTTGCCAACCTTGTATAACACGACGATGTATCATGTTACCATATATTTCATACTGTAACATCATTTGGGGAAACTGTGCAATATGTATGGGTGCTTGTTTTGCAAAAACGTGCTACTCGTATAATAAACAACAATGAACCTTTAGCCCATAATAATCCTTTAATTAAAAAAAAAAAATCTTGAAAGTCTGTGACATCAATAGGTTGTAAGTTGCAGTTTTTATATTAATGAACTGTTACCTCAGACATTTAAGTTTTTTTTTTTTTTTACAGTTAACAGTGCAATTCACAGTCATGGTACTGGAATATGCCAAAATATACATTTGCCACTATAAAAACAGTTTACTCTTCAATATAAACAGTTGATTTTTTAATGATTTGCTCATTATCTGCCAGATAATGTAGCATGCAATTTCTCTTCTTTTTTATTTACGTTACTGCAGAACAGACTCCCTGTATCTTCTCGATAACGGCATTCAAGTTGTAAGTAGTGATTATTCGGAAGAGATGCTGAATTACGCCAAAGCTGAAAAACTTCGAAGGAATAACGAAAGTAACCTTGATAAATGGGGTAAGGTAAGACCAGGGAGCTAAAAAAGGGGGGAATGGAAACTTATAATTCATGCTAACGTATGCGTGAGTATTAAGGCTTAACCATGGATACGTAACATTCCACTTGGCTTTGAAATTTCATGTGCTAAACCACTTACCAACCAAGGTCGTTACTAGACCATGTTGAATGGGGGTGTACATGGTCAATTTGCTGACTAGCAAAAATAAAAATGCCGAATGCAAGGGTTGTTCGTAGGGGGCAAACGGAGGCATCCATTTGTTTTAGGTCTTGATTACCTCACAAGGATTCCCGCAATGTAGGGGCGTCGATGCTGGGAGGGGGGGGGGTGTGGGGCTGGGGTCAGTTACCCTACCAATAAAAATATTGAATGGCAAACCTGTTGCCCCCCTCCTTCCCAAAAAATTTTGACAACTTATTTCATAACACGTAATACAAGAATAAATTGTGTAAAAATCAGAGCAAGGCAATGTGAAACCATTGCATTTAAAAAACATGAAAAAAACTATTGAATTGAACATAAAATTTTTTAATTTTTCGGGGCGCTTTGCCCACAGCACGCCAAAAATATTTGACATTTTTCTTACTTTTGCTCCCCCCCCCGCCTTCTGACAATATAAATCGCCGGGATAGATCGACGCCCCTGTCATAATTTAATTTGGTATGTGGTGAAGGAAAGCTACAATATATTAAATATATTAAATATATGGAAATAATACATTATTTTTATCCTATTTTATCATAATTTTTGAAGAAGGAAATAAATCTCTACTCAAGGAATTTCCAATATTTTGACTCGTCAATATTATTTATTTTGGACGCAACACACATGGACATTGCTTGGTCTTAATTAATATTCAAAGCCATTGACGTATAATCAGAGATTTTAGTTCCACGTGTTTTAGTCCGTTGGCTGGGTGAGTTCCCGTGTGCATGAAATGTACCCTAACTCACTACGGGTATGGACCAGACCATCGGACATAAGTGAGGGTAGACTTGTGCTACCCCGCACTTTTTTCGCTGGAGGGCGTTTTTAAAATGGCTGCAAAAGTGTCATTTAATACCATATAATGACGTTTTCATAAGCACTATTTGGGGTAAAATGGCAAAGTTTTCTGTATTTTCGTATTTTTTTTAACATCAAACGTATAGAATGGATAGATTTATTAATTAACTGTATTCCTGATAGAGGGCGCTTTTCAAAATGGCTGCCAAATACCATGAAATAATGACGTTTTCATAGTCATTATATATATGGAGTAAAATGCAGAGGCGTCGATCCTGGGGGGGGGGGGGCGAGGGGGGGGGCGGATCGTCTGTGTGTATTTATGTGTACAGACACCAAAACCCACACTCACAACCAACAGACTACACACATACACTTACTTGTATGCACACAGACACCCACACACTCGAACCAACACACATGCAGTCATACAAATGCCCAGACCTACACACAGACACACATGCAAACACACATAGACACACAGACATACAAATACAGATATACAGACACACACATACACAGAATACAAACACATGAAACAAACAACTTCAAAATTCACCAAGAAAAGTAGCATTTTTTTGTTATTTTATTCATATTAAGTTCTCTGTTAACCTTAACTTCGATTTTACAAAACATCTTTTCTTTGTATGCTGGTATATTCTTTCACAAATTCAGCTTAACTTCCCAGAAGAATGACATATTGCCATAATATGCCATTACCATGGCAATGCAGTTTCCGACACAAGCCAACAATATGTCTTGCACATCTTTACCCCAAGACCAATGTTTGAGCCAGATCTCATGAGCATTGGTCAAAAACTGAGGAAGTAGTTCAATCCCCAAGATTTCTACCTAATTTATTGACATTAATTACCATGGCAACACTGTTTCTTCACACATTAAAAAAATGTGTCTAGCACATCATTACCCCAAGATTACAGTGTGTGCCAAATTTCATGAGCATTGGTAAAAAACTGAGGAAGTAGTTTAACTTGCAAAATTTTTACCTGATTTTTTCCCATAATATGCCATTACCATGGCAACGCATTTCCCGACACATGCAAAACATAATGTCTAGCACATCACCAGGGGCGCAAATCCATTTTCAAATGTGGGGGACATGACATATGCGGGCACCTGGGAATATTGCTTATTTGGGGTGGGGTCCAGGGGCCCCCCGTAGGGCCCGTGGTAGGGTCCCGGGGCAAAGCCCCGGGCGTGGGTCAGGGGGCTCCGCCCCCTGAAGCTTATGAGTTCTAGCGGTTTAAGGAGCCTATTTTGACACTCTGATAACACAATTTTTTCCGTAAAATGGACAGTCAATAATAATCATAAAACTGCTTTATTTTCCAAATTAGTGGCACTTGCACTATATTGGTAGCAGGTCATTTTAAAACGTGATAAGTCTTGTCGGGGATCAAGAGGTAAAGCCCCCTGAAGCTCATGACTCTAGCCAGGGGCGTCACTAGACCATTTTGAAGAGGGAGGGTGGGCCGTGGGCCGTGGGAGTTGGATACCCCCTCCCACGGTAGGAAACTTTTGAAAATACGCACAGAAAAGACGTGATTCTATGCATGGTGAATACATATTCTAAACGTACTTTATAAAGATTATTAGGGATTGTAGACAGATTTTCAAAAAGATATACAGGAAGTATATGAAAACTGTAAATTAAGTAGTCATTCTTGCGAGGGAGGGTGATACCCCCTCTCACGGCAGGACCCCCTCTCACGGCAGAACCCCCTTCCACGGAACTTTTTGAAAGTATGCATGGAAAAGACGTGTTCTAGGCATAGTAAATACATATTTCACTGGTATATTTTTGCAAGAATTAGGGATTTAGTCCAGTCATTTTAGCTTTTCACTTCAACCTAATTGCAACAGAGATTTTTTTCACCACAATGCATTTCTTTGAGGTCTCCGACACACATCACTAAAAGTCCAAAATATTCCTAATAGGGGAAAGAGCATCTAATTTGCAAAATTCAAAATGGCCGCCATGTGGCATTTTTTGTCCATAATCTTGGCACATGGGAACCACAAAAAGTAATTTTTGTGTCTATGTCCATGTTCCTAAGGTCATGAAATGGAAATATGATATAATCATGAAACTTTCAAACATTCTGACATGCGTAATTTGCATAAATTTTGCATATTGAATTCAAAATGGCGCTAATGTAACCTATTGAAGCTTATGTTTAACATAATAAACATTTACAAGTACATTATTATGTCTAAGAAGATATTTTTGCCGGTGAAGAACGGATTGTATGATATTAATAAATTTTCCGGTTCGTTGGTTATCGATGTAACACGCTGATTTGCATAAAACATGCATATGAATTACATATTCAAAATGGCTGACATCTAATCTATTCATGACACATATCTTGGGACATAAAACGTGTAGAAAGTCAAATTTTGTACTATACCCATGTTTGTTAGTTCAAGGAATACAACTGTGATATCGGTAGTAACTTTTCAAAGATTCTAAATATACATAATTTGCATAAATTTGCATATAAATCCATGCCAAAATAGCTGGCCATAATGGTTTTTCCACGTGCCGATATCTCCGTATATTAATCTTTGATGGTAATCGTGGTTTCTGTAATATTTTCCTTGTAAGAATTACTGCTATAAACAAGCTTTCAAGGAATATAAGACACTGGAACTTTCATGAACTTAGTACATAAACGGTATTGAAATGACTACCATGCATCACACTTAAAGCCCGAGTTTAGTTTTCGGTACATGGTAAAACATGAGATCTTTGCAATTATGTTTTTTAAGATACAACTTTTATCTACTAATACCCTTAAAATTGCTCGCAGTGAAAACTTTTCCCATTTTTTGAAAAATCACTCAAATGTGAAATCCCAGGTTGGGGAGAGGGGACCCCGAGATTTCCCATGGGTAATTTCATACATGTACCACTAGATGATCTTCTAAACATAATAATTTCTCATTATAAATCATTTTTAGTAGGTATGATGCTGTTTTCTGATGTCTTGGGCGACAATAGAAAACTTTGTGACAGATTCCCCAGAAAATTTGTTCGATCGACCAAAACTGTACTTGGGGGCTTTAAGCTTATGTTTTCAAATACAATCAAGATGTAGACATCCTGTGCTTTTTATGGAAAAGAAAATGGTGTGGGCAATAATGTTTCAAGAGTGTTATGTTAGTAATGTACTAGAAGTGATAAAAAGTCAGATAGAAATGGTATGCGATATGATTTAGGGAACAGTAAGTAAATGTTCTAAGCTTCTTAACGCATTAAACAAATGGATGCGGAATGTGGAAAGGAATAGTCACTCTAAGGATAAGGATAAAAAGGGAGGAGGGTACATCAGGAAAAAGAGAGGGTAGTGATAGGAAGCAGATTTGAATGGAAATTTTCGTGAAGGGAAAAGAGGGAATGAAGATATATTGGAAAGTTATGTTTCGAAAGAGAGAAATAAAGAAGGCAGTATGGCAGTGGACTTGCGAAAAAAAATGATGGCAGTGACAAAAATACCTTCTTTAGAAAGATTGTAAGAATCACAGAGTAAGAATGGGAGGTATATGACACAAATGGACTATAAGACGTGACTTGAGCGAGATTCTCAGTTGCAAGATGATTGCAGCATAGTGTGTAGCAAGACAACATCGAATGGTGATATTCAAGTGAGCTTGGAATTGGAGAGAAACAGTTAACGGACGACCTTATGGTTGAAAGGAAGTGGTAAAAACTAGAGAAAAAAAAGTTGCGCACAGTTCCGAGAGAAGGTTTGTAAGGAAATGGAAAGAATGGATTTGGAAGAATAGGTGATGTACTGAAGTTGTAAAGAGATAAGGTAGAAAAGTTTTTTCAGGGTATCATCTGGAAGAAGGAGGGCTACAAAGAGACATGACGATGGAATGAGGACGTAATGGAGACCGTATAGGAGAAGGGCAAAGAAGAAGTGGGATAAGCAGGGAGATGATGAAAGTAAACAAGGACACATATCATGAGTTGAAGAAAGCAGTGGCAAAAAGCCAAGGGTGAGGCATATGATGATTTATTATGATAAAATTTGACACAAAAGAGGGAAATAATATGTATTGATTAGCTAAACAGTGAAAGAGGTGGGAAAGACATGTTGTAGGTGGGTTAATAGAGGATGAAAACGAAATGTTTTGACTGATTAAGAGTGTGTTTTTCCACAGAATCATTCTAAAAAAAGTGCAAAGGAAGAAATGGAGAGGGGAGGGAGAGGATAGATGCTACAAACAAATTTAATGAGGAGTACGACCTAAATCAGTAATAAAGAATGAGATCGGCAATGAAGCAGAATGAAAAATGGATCGTCAGTTGTCCAGACAATATCGAGGCAGGAGTCGTGTTGGGTTACATGGGGGCAGGGTTCGTGAAGCGTGTTTAATGGGATCTTGGAGAGCTGAAAGGATTCGAGAAGACCGGCAGAAAAGCATATTTGTTGCCACGCTGAAAGAATAAGAGTGATGTGCAGAGTTTATACGTAATTATAAAGAAATAGATGGTGAAGAAGCATACTTTTGGAAAGAGTTGTGGAAGATACGTGTAGGGTGACAAAGAAGTGACAAATTTTGTGAGGGGGTTTCATGCCAGGTAGAAAGCACTGCGGATGCAATATTTTGCATTGAGGAGGCTCATGGAGAAATAGAGAGAGGGCAAAAAGAGCTTGCAATGTGTGCCTTGTGGATCTCGAAAAGGGCATGATAGGTGCCAAAGAGAGGAATTATGGTATTGTTGGAGAGAGTCGGGGTAGTGTTTGGTGATAGTGCAGGATATGTATAGAAGCATGTGAGACAGTCACGAACGTGTGGCAGTAGGTGTTCATGCAATGGTTCAAAAATGAGAGTTGGATTGCACAAGGTTCAGCGTTAATTAGTCCTTGCTTGTTTGCAATGGTGATAGACTGGCTGACAAAATGAGGTGAGAAGGAGTCTCCGCGGACGAGATGTTCACAAATGACATTGTAATAATGCTATAGAGAGAAGGAGCAGGTTGGGAAACTTAGAGAGCTTAAGTAGTTTGGAGTGAGAGACAGGGGGGGGGGTTGGAGTGAAAGTTAGCTGGACAAAACAAGTGCATGGTGTGTAAATGAGGTAGCAGCTGCAGGTATGGTGAAACATCAAGGTGTAGAGGTAGCAAAATGTAGAGGACTTTAAATACTTGGACCAATGGAAGGAATGGGACTGCAAGGGGAAAGAAGAAGAGAATCATGGCGCGGGGAGAGTGACAGGGTATCTCCATAACAAAGGGGAGGATATACCAGCTATATGATTTACTGCCTTGAGTTAACAAAGACAAGAAGAAGAGTTAAATGTCCGCAGGGTTGAACAATGAACAACAATTAGAAATAACTTTGTGAGAGGACACCAAACGTTGCAAGTTTCGGGATAAAATGAAGAGAGCGAATCAAAAGTGTGGGGTTTGGGCATATTCCGAGAGAATGCTGAAATATAAGGGAATATATGTTTGGAAATGGTGCAGAGGGAGGTGACTAAAAGGAGAATTTCATGGACGTGTTAGAGGGTATATGAGGATAATTGGTGTGACAGAGGGACATGTCATGTGTAATATACTGTACGGAGATATGGCCATATGAGGGACCATATGGCGACATTTTTGCAATGAATTTATATGCAAATTTATGCAAAGTATGAATATTTAGAATGGCTAAAAAGTTACTACTTAATCACTATTGTATTCCTTGACCTAACAAACATGGTATAGACACCAGAATTTGCTTTCTACAGGTTTCATGTCCCCAGATATGGTCATAAATAGGTTAGGTGTCGCCATTTTGAACATATAATCTCATATGCATGTTTTATGCAAATTAGGCGTATATGTCGGTATAACGACTGGAAAATTGTCATTAAATATACAGATCCGTTCTTCTACCTGCAAAAATCATTTTAGACATAAAAATGTACTATACATGATTATTATGTAAAACATAGGCTCCAATGGGCTACATGGCGGCCATTTTGAATCTATTTATACGCGAATTTATGCCAAATTATGTATGCCAGAATGTTAAAAGTTATAATTATATCATATTTGCGCATTCCATGATCTCAGAAACATATAGGTATGGACACATCACACAATTTATTTATGTGGTTTTTATGTGCAAAGATATGGCATAAATTAGCCATAATGGCGGCCATTTGGATTTATGCAAATTAGATGTCTTTCCCCTATTAGGATAATTTTGGGACTTTTAGTATGGCGTTCTAGGGACCTCAAATAAATGCACTGTGGTGGAAAAAATTATGTTGCAATTTGTTTGAAGTTTGGCCAAATTTTAGGCTAAAATGACTGGACTAATTGGGTAGTCATACTTGCGAGGGAGCGAATCAAATGAGCGGAGGAGGGTGTGGGAGGGGGATACTCCCTCCCACGGCAGGAACTTTTTGAAAATACGCGTAGAAACGACGGATTCTAGGCATAGTAAATACATTTTTCACTGGTATATTTGTTTAGCAAGATTAGGGATTGGGTAGTCATACTTGCAAGGGGGCGAATCAACCGAGCGGGGAAGTGTGTGGAAGGGAGATATCGGCCTCTCCCAGGTAGGAACTTTTAGAAAAAAAAGTTTCTAGGGTTAGTAAATACATGGTAAATACATATTTAAAGGTTTATATTTTATTGAGATTGTTAGGGATTGTAGTCAGGTTTTAAAAAAGATGTACAGACAATTTGTGAAAAACTGTAATTGTGTTCTTGCGAGGAGACAAATCAACCGAGAGGCAGGAACTTTTTGAAAATACGCATCGTACGCCTCCATAGTTCAAAACTCTTACGCGAAATTTGGTTGTTCTAATTGTGGAGAACCCAACCACCTTGCACATAGATGTAGACATGGAATGTCTCTTCAATGTCATCGTTGCCTGCAGTTTGGGCACAAGTACAACCGATGCCCGTATTAGGAGACAGGCCAAGAAGAGCGTGCCAGATCTAATTTCGATCTATCTTTGAGTGATGTGTCTAAATCGCAAAGTGACTCTGCACCGACTTCGAATAAGAGTAAAACTGTTGAATTAAAACAATTCCTGCTTTCAAGAAAGGAATTAAACTTTTGCTGTTAAATATTCGTGGTTTGGTCAATAAAATGGACACACTCAAAGATACTCTTCATGATGTGAAATCAGACATTGACATTTTGTGTATCAATGAAACATTTTTAGATAACACAGTCTCGGTAAATGAAATTTCTATTGACGGGTTCAATGTAGAACGAAAAGATCGATCTCGAACTGGAGTGTTGTTATATATTTGTGATAATATCACCCTGCAAAATGTTGCTGCCGGTAGGCAACATATAGCCTACTCATACGTGAACAGGATGGATTAGGTATTTTGTATTTTGTATACATAAAACGTGGAAAGTAGTAACCGAAGGCGACTGCACAGAGCGGCTACTTGCGTGCATTTTCATCTAATAGTGACCATAGTAACTACAGTAAGTGACTTTTAGGCGGGAAAGCCTTATCCCATGTGCCCCGTTTGGCGTATTTCACATTTGGCCTATGATGACCTTTACGGAGCCCGTATCATATCTTCCATATCGTACGATCTCCCTACGGTCACACGCTTTGACTGTATGATTTTCGTTCAATTTCACGGGATCCTTAAGGACATCGTAGCCTCTTCGATTTTGTTTAGTGTGCAGTTTGACTATTTTTTTTTTGTAATCGTAAGCCCGTAGGCCGTAAACTTATCGTAGATGGCACCGTACGATCGACGCAGGACGTCACACCAAGGCAATGCGTATCAACCGTACAGTCACCGTACGTTTCTGGCTATTCTAGTGGGTACTTGTACACTCAAAGCAACACAATGGCTACATCATCACTGCATGCACCATCTCTGTGCAGCCTCTGCCCGACAGGCGCGCCGGAACACTTTTAGGTTTTTTTTTTTTGGGGGGGGGGGGCAAAATCCCGATGGGGGCACGCTTATGTGACAGAGTGAGATCCTTAGCGAGGGAGCGAAGCGACCGAGCAGGGGAGGGTGTGGGAGGGGGATACCCCCGTCCCACGGTAGGGACTTTTTGTAAAAATAGAGTATAAAAGTCACATTTATAAGGCATTTAAAACAAATTTCTAGGGAATTAAACATAGTAGGAGTATGGTGTATGGGACCTCTTCATTTTAGGGGGCACAACATTTTTTGCCCGAACATCTGATTAATACCCGAATATTCATTTTTAGATTTGTACTATCCCCTGCAGGCTGTATGCAGAATGTGTTGATAACGGTTGCTGCGGACGTGGCACTCCTGCTTTTTGCCTTTTTAAATATGCATTGCAAGAGGTGATTTCATAGCTGGCAGGAAATAAGGAGTGGATATGGGATAGTCGCTAACATACCAACTTATAATGGGGGGGGGTCTGGGAGGGGGTTTCCCCCTCCCAGGGTAAGAAAATTTTGCATTTTCACTTTCAAACAAATAGTTTTTGCCCCTTTTGGTGACAAATGAATCTGTATTTCATTGACTTGCAATTTGTTATTTTCGCTAATAAGAATTACGGTGGTTAGGTTGTCTTGCCCCCCCCCCATAATTTTGATAACAAAATGCACTGAATGCCCAATTATGTTTGACAAATATCAAAAGCACTACAAAACTATTAAATTTTACATAAAATGGCAGTAAATATACATATTATTCAATTTTCCAAACTTTTAGAATGCAATTATTGCGCGCGGAGCGCGCCGAAATTTTGACACTTTCGGATATTCGGGCAGCTTCTTCCAAACAACAATACAAAAGATAGCAGTTATTCATTAAAAAAAAAACATTTTTTTTTTAAAATTTGAAAATTAAAATTAAGTTCTTTTTCACTAACGTGCCCAAAATTTTTACTGATTTTTATGCCGTTTTTGCCCAAAATTTTTCCGTCGCTACTGCCCGAATTTTCAGTTTTGATTTTTTTTTTGGGGGGGGGAAGGGCACAGTCCCCTCCTGCCCCCCGTCTCACTCGCTTAGGGCAAATGACGTGAGCGAGAGCTTTTTAGAATCATCTTAAATTTTCATTTCTCATGAACGTACGTACATTGGTATGCCACTTTCAAATTGCTATTGGGTTTTACTCTGAAATGTATTTATTAAAAGCTTAAATGTGACTGCATTGTTCGATCGAGCAATGAAAAATATGATTATATTGCTAGAAAGCTTAGAAGAAAAGTCGAAATGAAAAGGTTTACTAAAGGTATGTCTCACGGGGGCACACTCGTCGAAGGACGCGAGGCTATACCGTTTATATTCTAAATTTACTTATAAGTGAAGTGCCCCGTAAGGGGCGAAAATTTCGCATTTATAGTTATGAAATTGACAATGTTTAGACAAGAAAGGTGCCTTTATTGTTCATTTTGGTCTTTAAATAATTAATCATTTTTTTTTACCTTTGAGGGGTACCTTGTGAGGGGGCACAGGGTGGTGGGGGGGGGCAAAACGTCGTTTTTGCCCCCAAAAATTTTATTTGGGGGGCAAGTGCCCCCTCTGGCCCGCCCCCCCCCGCCGCTTCCGCGGCGCCCTTGCGTGCCGCGACATTAATGGTCACGAGTGCGATGGTACAAGGCTGACATGCGCTAGCAGAGGACTTATGCCCCTGGCAAGCAACAGGGACTTGCACCCCTTTTTGCTTTCAACACCTGATTTTTTAAACTTTAATTGCACCTGTCTAATATGCACCTCCCTACTTTCGTTCCACCTCCCCATGCCCAAACCAGCCTACGCCCTTGTGTGAGCACTCTTTGAAATAAACTATCTCGGTTTAATTTTTCACCACAGTGATTAAGCAGGCCAACTGGTTGACCCTTCTTGACGATCTGCCAGAATACGATCAATTTGACGCCGTCTTGTGCCTGGGTAACTCCCTGCCAACCCTGATTGATTCACCCCCGAATTACCCCCAGTACCGGAAGTGTCTCAACAATTTCAACACTATGCTTCGTCCCGGCGGCATGCTCTTAATCGATCACAGAAATATCGACTCGATGATCGATCACGATAGAGCTGTAAACAAGAACGTTTATTTTGCGGTAAGCAACCTGAACGATGTACTATCGTGACGATTACAGTTTGATTTCAGGAGATTCCGCTATCCAAAATTCCCGATATTTCGAAGGGTAATTATAGTTAAAAAGTTGCTATTCTTGTGATTTGGTATTTCATTTTTTTTTATTTCGCAAAAAAAGTCATGAATCTAGGAAGAAAATACGGTTCGATAATTCGAAAGCAGAACTAGGCTCGATAATCTGAAAACAAAATTGTTCATTAATCAGAAAAGAAAATAGGTTTGGATTCTTCAACAACAAAATAAGATTTTTTTTTAAATTGGAAATAAAAACAAAATTAAGGTAAACTAATTCGAAAGCGAAGAATGTTTGTTAATCCTAATCCAAAATAAGATTTGATTAATTTGAAAAATTAAAATAAATCAAAATCATAGGGGCCTATATAGGCCCCTATGTAATTTTTAATAATATATTACATAATCTTTAGACACAAAATTAATCACGACTGTCAAATTGTTGGAAAATGTTACCTACGGTAGTAATGTATTCATACAATTTATTTGAACAATTGTAATAACTACATGTATGTATGTTAAAGGACCCCGATGAATACAGGTATGTGCTGATTGCGCTACCCTTTTTCAACATGTAAACATAAATGGATGAATAATCCAATATAATAATTGTTATATTTGATTTTCTCATGTATACTCATCAGTGTAACACAATCCATGATATCCGTGTAAACGTCAAACGAAACGATGGGAAGCCGTGTTTGGTTGACGTCACTTTTGACATGGTCGTGGGAGATCAGCAGAAGAGAGAGGTTCCAGCCACGGACAACACGAAACCGATCGTACCAAACGGACAACGAACTCGGATCGTACCGTAAGAACACATTATGTCTAATCATTTCCATAAATTAGTATATTTCTGAGAGTCTGTATGTGTTCTATCATGTAGTCAAAAGTGTACCTCAAAATTGAATCCAAGCAACTGTAATTGTAGTGTGGGTCCGAGGCATGGGTATGGGTACAGGTACAGGTACGGAGCCTGACTGCATGACGTATCTGTATGGGTATGAGTATGGGTACAGTGCAATGGTTACGGGTAGAGGTTCCGGCCTGTGGGTACGGGTAGGGAGCTCGACTGCATGAAGCATGTATATGGGTACAGGGCAATGGGTACGGAAACGGGTACAGACCTGTGGGAATGGGTGCGGGTACGGAGCTCGACTGCGTGAAGTATGTGTACGGGTATGGGGCAATGGGTACGGATACGGGTACAGACCTATGGGTATGGGTACGGGTCGGAACTTGACTGCACGAAGCAATGGTATGGGTATGGGTACTGTGCAATTTTGTACGGCTACAGGTACCGACCTGTAGGTACGGGTAGGGAGCCCTCGGACTGCATGAAGCATGTGTATGGGTATTGGTACATGGCAATGGGTAAAAAAACGGATACAGACCTGTGGGTATGGGTGCTGGTACAGAGCCAAACTAAGGCATGGGTACAGGCATTTTATCTCTGACATTTTTGCCTCTGACAATTTTACCTCTGACATTATTACCTCTGATATTTTTACCTCTGACATTTTTACACCGAGCCGACATTTTTACCTCTGACATTTTTACCTCTGACATTATTACCGCTGACATTTTTACCTCTGATATTTTTACCTCTGACATTATTACCTCTGACATTACCTCTGACATTTTTACCTCTGACATTTTTACCTCTGACATTTTTACGTCTGACATTTTTACCTCTGACATTATTACCTCTGACATTTTTACCTCTAACATTATTACCGCTGACATTTTTACCTCTGACATTTTTACCTGGCACCGGTCAGGCTGATGCATCTGTATGGGTACAGGTATGGGTGTGGTTACAGACAAGTGGGTCAGGGTGTCGGTAGCAGGTACCATCTTTGTATTTGTGTACGTACGGTTATGTGTTCAGGATTGAATTTACAGACCTCAAGTCACTAGTACATTCATGCTCATAATTATGGAATATTAAAATAATAAAATAAAAATAAAAATTTTCCGTGAACGGTACATCTGAGATTAATATTTGCTCACCCCAGGTGAAACAATTATAATCTAAGAATTTCAGGAATGCTGAGCATTTTGTAGCGTCCGACTCGACACTAAAACCTGTGTTTATAAATGGCGGTATTGTTGTTATTGTCGTTGAGTCACGTGGTGGTTACGTGCGTTATCAGACTTGTAACAGAAAATTCTGATGTTAATTAAATGATAAGTGACATTAGATACAAATTTATCAGTTTGTTGGTTTTTTTTATTACTTTAATTAAATACTTTTTCATGATTTTTGTGGATTAAAAAAAAATGTAATTGTTATTGCGCTCAAATGTATTTTAGTTTTTAATTTAGTCATCTCAGGAAGTCCAAAAATTGCTCCACGAAATAAACACTCGTCTTGAAAATTTTGGACGATATAGGAGAAAGAACTTAAGTATCAACAAAATATTCCGTAATTATGAGCATGAGTGTATAGGGCAATGAGTTAAAGTTTAATATAAGAATGGATTACTAATATTTAATAATTCTTATAGGGTCCGTAAGACCCCCCCCCCTTCCCGCCCCACTTTGCTACACAAGTTGAAAGAGGTAGTCCCAAGTTCCTAATCGTCATCAACCATACCAACTTCGAGCATTTCATGTTCACTCTTGATTGGAACAACATTAATAATATTTGTCATCATAAACACAAACATGTCAATACTTTGGTACATGTAATGGTATGAACGTAAAAAACTGAAAATTGGAAGTTCGCTATAAATATTTTACATTAAGTAGAGTTAAGGTACAGTTAAGTATAGTTTTGGTAAATGGCAAAAAACTGAAATTCTTTGCAATAATTGATAGATAGTTAGATACACCTATATGATCTATTGATACTATTTATTTTAACCAAAATTCTTAATTTAGAAGGTAATCTCATACTTAAAGCCAAGGTATAGTTTTAGTAAATGGTAAAGAATAAAATACTTTGCAATTACGTTTTTAGATACACATATTATGATGTGAATGTCATGAAAATTGCTAGATCTGGAACTCTCCCATTTTGAGAAATTACTCGGGATGTAAAATGTCGGGGGGGGGGGGAGGACCCCAACATTTTCGAAAGGCAATGTACATACCGCTAGATGCGCTCCTTTAATTCAAACGTCATAATTTGTCACTATAAACAATTTTCAGTGGGTTTGATGTCGTTTTCTGATGTCTGCGGTGACAATAGTATACTTTGTTGAAGATTGACAAAAAAATATTGTCTCATCGACCCAAAACAATACTTAAGCTTTAACATAAGCCTACATCAGAACTAAACATTGGTGGGTACATAAGAAACTGGATATGGGTACGAGACCATGAGTATGGGAATGGGTACAGAGCCATAATAAAGCATGGGTGCGGAAGTACGGATACAGGTCACTGAACTATTGGTACAGGTACGAGACCACGGGCACGTGTATGGGTACGGGACCGGAATTTGGGACCTGGCTACGGATACGGGTACGGTACTTCGAGACTGGTGATCATAGCCGATTTTTATTCATCTGTGATTTTTTTTCATTTTATATATTGCAGAGCAACCGTTTCTTTGAGCCCAATACGTGTGCGCGAATTGACCGCGCTCTTAAGGGACGTTTTCAAAGGAGGGTGCCAGCACTCCCTCTACGGCGACTTGGAGCCGGTCGGGCAGTCAGAGCCAGCGTATTATCAACATGTCGTTGTTAAGTGTGAAGATTAAAATGAAGCGTTGTAGTCGGAAATTATGCTGCAAAAATATATGCAGCTCTTTTTAATTCTAAACTGAAATCAACATATTGTATGTGAGGGTGGGTAGCCGAGGCTAAAATATCGAAGAAGATTAAAATGGTGTTTTATTGTAGTTGGAAATTATGCCTCAAAAATAAATGCAGCTCTTTATAATTCTAAACTGAAATCAACATATTGTATATGAGGGTAGGTAGCAGAGGCTAAAATATCGATGTTGTTGTTGTTGTTGTTGTTGGTTTTAACGGCGCATGTCAATC
>JZLH01S0363818.1:0-11513 GCA_001188425.1 Eucidaris tribuloides
AAAAAAAACACTACGATCAAGTCATTCTCTACAAATTATTATTCCATGAACAAACTTGCGAAACATGTTTACTGAGAGCTTGGAAATATAGTGTAAAGTTGCAGAAAATGTTTAACTGGATAGCATATTGGTTTAAATAAAATGAATAATAAAACAAAACTGTTCACAAATAAAATGTCAAATTTAGAACAAACCAGAGAAACGTTATCAGTAACATTTTGCTATTTTTGAAATTATAAGAATAACATAAATATTTGAAAGTAGTATAAAGATCTTTGTGTATGTAAGTTAGCAAATTTGTGATGTTACTCATATTGAGTGAACCGCAATTTCTTTTGTTTACCACACGAAGTGTTACAAAATGTTCATTTTACTTCTGACCATCATTGAACAATATGATCAAAAACTTTCCCAGTTATGTGCACTACCTCCACCTTTTGAGAACGTATGTATATGCGTGCAAAGATGTGCTGCAGATGGAATGTCTTACTTTTAGGAAACATGCGTTGAATCGTGATTCGAACCAGTTACCTCTCACAAGAGTAACCATTGCATTATCCACTAGGCTAGAGGCCTGTTTCATAAAGCTGTTCGTAAAGTTACGCATGACTTTACGAACAACTCGAATATAAAGCGCCAAGTAAAATGCCAAAAGTTTTTTCATGTCATTTTAAGAAAGCATGATTAATGTTTATTAGATTTTGTCCCAAACTAAAGTGTGCATGGAAATGCTTGTTAAATTGTTGTTAAGAGCAAGAATGCTTATCTATGCACATTAGAACATTAGCAGATGTGATTTCAATGGTTTAAGGATCATACTTGGCTTGTCATATTTCAAGTCGTTCGTAAAGTCATGCGTAACTTACGAACAGCTTTATGAAACAGGCCACAGATCACCTTCACGTCGCACCTTTTATTCAACGAACCTAACTACTAAAGTATGAAAACACATGTAGAAGTGATTCCCTTCCCTCACACAGCTATAAACGATACCTTCATAGGCTCTCACGCGAACTGAATGCCGTGAAAGAAATCAGTTATGCGATGAAAGAATAATTATTGTTCCATTCTGACACCCGTTAACTATAGACCCTTTCTTTCATTTTCTTGCCCCTTTTTACACCATTTTTTGAAAGAAGCATCTAGAAAAAGTATTCAAAGTGGATGTGCGATTTGTGAATAAGTCACAACTCACAAAAAAAAACTAAAAGAAAAATCATTTTACCCTAAAGCAGTGAACAAAGGATTAAAGGGCAGTGAGCAGATTTGGAGAAGTTGAAAATGTCTCAAGAAGCAAATAATTCGAAATATATACATCGACATGTACACTTACTGAAATGTAAATCCAAGTTGATAGGTTCCTTGAATTTGTTTTGGCCTACTTGTGGAGAAACATACAAACATTAACTAGGATTGATTAAAAGTATGACCATAATAGAAATTTAATCCATAGAAAGCTTCACAACATATATGAGCGATTTCAGATAATCAGTAATTCACATGCGAGGAAGAAACATTTCATCCAAAAATTGTCTCAAGGAAAAAAAATCATTTGTCAGTGTACTTAATTTTAGTATCATTGTATCTTATAACGACGACAGTTTTCAATTTTGTAATTTCCCTTTAACAAATCAATTATATGAGAAGGGTATTCCTTAGGAACAAAGCAGGGCAACGGGACACTCTCGTCCAAAATCACTTGTTTTCTTACTAATTGTAATATTTTTTCAAGGGAGAACGAAGAGATTTTGAGCGCAAATAAAACATTTCCACCTTTAATAATATTGTTGCATCTTCCACCTCTTGTTTTTCTTCTCCAAAATGTCACGGGTGCTTATATGTTAAATTCATCTCGATGCGAACGTAATGAAGAATGAATAAAACATGTGCTGTTTTTTATTTATTTTTGTTCTTCAAATCTTAATCTCATGCTCAGTCAATTTAACAAGGTTATTCATATTTTTCTTCAAACATGTAGCACCGGTTGCAAACGTCCTCCGTTCAGATTTTGAAATATACACATTATTGCGTGCATGATACAAGTCAACCGTAATGAATAAAATCAATGTGTTCAAATATGCGTAAAACTGACATGGAATGAGGAAGAAATAATTGCTTTACAAAACTGACGACGAAATAATTGTAGAAATAATTTTATTCAATTGATATCTCTGACGGATTTTTTTTTTCATTTAAATCATAAAGAAGCCGAGATATTTCAATTTAACATAATACCGAATGACCCATTAAAATAAAATTGTGCTCTAACATATCAGCGAAGGTTCCTATACTATTGAACAATAATAATTCTAGTAATAATAATATTAATAATGATATAAATGTTTATGTTTGTCTACATGTCACATTGAATGTTGTTTGCGTAATGTAATATGTCATGTATTGTATATTTTGTGAAAAAACATGTAAACAAAACAAATATCCTGATATGGACAATAAATGATTAAATCTGAAATCTGAATCTGAATCAAAGACTAAAACAGTATAAAATGAGTGTGAGACCAATTGTAAGGTTATTTTTTTGTTTTAGTTTAACATCTTGCCACAACCTGGCTGCTCCTGAAGAGTGTGAACTAACCTGTATTTTTTAACACTCTCCTGCCGGAGTAAAGCACGTCTGATCATGGCATGATCAGACGTCTTTTTGCACCTCCTATTCAGAAACGGATTTGTTTTTATTTTCCATCTTTGTCACGAAATGGCCACTAATGACGAGTGTGAACACTGACTGTTCGTTTTCAGGGCTGTGCCCGATTATTTTTAGAAACTATGTTTGTGTTTATGTTTGTATAGTATTAGCACATTTCTTTCATCTACAGGGTGTATATCTATCTATCTATCTATCTATCTATCTATCTATCTATCTAATCTATCTATCTTATCTATCTATCTATCTATCTATCTATCTATCTATCTATCTATCTATCTATCTAATCTATCTATCTAATCTATCTATCTATCTATCTATCTATCTATCTATCTATCTATCTATCTATCTATCTATCTATCTGTTATCTATATCTATCTATTTATCTATCTATCTATTGGTCTATCTATCTATCTATCTATCTATCTATCTATTTAATCTAGCTATCCACATTTTCATATAATATATTAATGATTTACGTTCCTTCCGAACATCAAGTACCGTAGAACATTGCGAAGAGTAGCCTATAAATTCACAATATACAGACAAAAAAATTATCATCCTTTTTAAGTATTTATTTCACCAATTTCCTGCGTGGATAATATATAACAATGAATATTATAGTCTTCAATATAATGAAAGTTTTAATTTGAGAATGTGCAGACTTTTATAAGAAAAAAACACTTCTCCACACGAAATTCTTGACTGATTGGACATATTATTTTCAAAGCAAAGTTTTAAACCCAAAACCTGATTTTATTCTTTTCAGGTATTTAATGATCGTTATTTTGTCACAGATTACTTAAGATGGAGATGTCATGTTATATAATTTTCCTATTTCTTGACGATACATTAAATTAATTAGATTAATACATGAATAATAGAGAGAATAACACAAAATAACAAGAATATAAATTTATAATATACAGGAAATTAGAGGAAAAATCATTACCACCAAATTTAAGTATTTAATTTTCCAATTTAACACATGGAGAAGACACAAGTATTTCACATACAATAGCATTGAATGTCATGATAGATAATGATATATCGTATATTATACTATGTATTATGACTTATTAAATATAAATATACGACAATGTGCAATCTGCTACATCAAAATATAAATATAAAGTATATGCCTGTACACGTAAAGTTAATGACCTACACTCACAATACAGTCTAGAAAAAATAAAATGAAAACGAATATAACAGAATATTACCATGGCAAAAGTAAAAAAAAAAGTCTTTATACAAATAACCACTCATAACCATAACTGTAAAAACAAATCTAGGTAAATAGGCAATATAGACATCTTAATCAGTTCATTATTATACAGAACAATGCTCCGAAACTATTATTTATACGTGAATATTACAGTATATGTGTACAAAATGTGATAAACGCTCATCGAATGAAAATTCATTTCAAGGGATTATTAGATTTTAGATTTGTTTTGTACTACTGATTGCACACAGTTCCAGATTGATTCACATGAATGTATATGTAGAATTTATGAATCGAATAGGAAAAGCAATTTCCTTGAGTGGAAATTTACTTCCCCCATTTATTCCCGATTCTATGAAAGCATAATAAACGTTAATTCATTATTTGATTAAATAACATTACCGCGTAGCGTTTGCTCTTACACAAAGCCCTATTCACGTGCATAAATATATTACTAGCAACTATAATTAATTGATTACATTTGTATGAATGCTGTTATGTACATTCGCCAAAAGAATGTGGGTTTCTATGTCAGATTCTATTAAAGAGTATTAACCATTTCCAGGGGAATATTAGATTAAAGGACATTACGATGGTTGTCTCTGCATTTAATTTCATCACACGCAATAAAAAAATGACATTTCCTCACATTTCTTTTTCTGTCGTATAACATGACAAATATAATTCTCTACATTCATAAAATGTATGCCTATTGAAACACGGATGTTATTTTGTCTTTTTCAAGTACTGTATTCATGTTCTTTTGAAGCATAGTACAGATGTAACATGCTTCGACTTATTGTGTCGTATAGTAAAAAGTGATGAAATACCTCTGATGCAAATGTTGTAATACTTTTATATTAAAAAATACGTGATTTTTGGCAACTAGCAAATTACACATGTATTCATTATCTTTTCTTATTTACGCTTTTATTCATTCCTATATGTCGCAGTACATTACTTACGATAAAAGCTTCAGGTTACATAACTTTATTTTCTACTGATAATTTATTTGGAGAGCAATTAACGCAAACTAACATTTGCATCAATACAGATATAACTACTACTATGGATTTTAAGTCTTTTGTGGACCAATGTTCTACCTGGAACAAACACGCACACACACACACACACACACACACACACACACACACACACACACACACACACACACACACACACACACACACACACACACACACACACACACACACACACACACACACACACACACACACACACACACACACACACACACACACACACACACACACACACACACACACACACACACACAACACACACACACACACACACACACACACACACACACACACATATATATATATATATATACACACACATATATATATACACATACACAGTTTTGGATAAAATATAACATATGATAAAGGATATAATATACTGAATTTGTAATCAAATCAGATCATATAGTTTCATTAAATTAATAGTTATAGTAAAAGTAATTAAGTAATTGTGTATTTTAATACAATAGAATAGACCATAACAAGATTAGAATAGAATGGCATAAACGAAAACGAAGAGAAAAGAATATCATTATGACAAGAGCGTATGATTAACAATTTACATCCATATATGTCAATTTTAAATAAATACGAAGTCTTTGACATCAGTCAGTCTATTATTGTATAGAACAATGCTCCGAAACAATATTTCATACGTTATTTATAGGGTATTTGTACGAACTCCAATATAAGCAGTTGTCAAGTGAAAACTTACTGTAAGGGATAATTTGGTTTTAGGTTTCTGTTATATTTCTGGTTCCATAAAATAAGATTGATTCACATGAATGTATATGCGGAAATAATAAATTCGATAGGAAAAGCAATTTCCTTAAGAGGAAATGTAATTTCCATTATTTCTTCATTCTATTTAAAGCACGAGGACAATTAAATTCATTATTTGATGCAATTATACGCCACAAAACGTTTGCCCTTTCACGGAGCCACAAACTTCAGTGAATAGAATATTCTTGCAACAATGTAATTTGTTCATGACATTTGAGTGACTATGCTATATAGGTACATGTCACCCATACCATACTATTGCGATTTTTGACGGGCGCCAAGAAGGGCGCCCTCTGGGGGCGCCATTTTCGTTAAAAATCCAATATGGCCACCATTGGAGCTAATTTTAGCTCTAGTTTCAACTCTGAAAGGTCAACAGAGGTTTTCAAGGCCGGAGAACCTGATTCTGATGTTATTTTATCGATTTGATATCAAAATTTTGCCCTAGGGTCATTATAAGGGTCATATATTAATAATCCCCCTTTTTATGGAGGGGGGGGTGTGGCATAAATGGCACGTGCATGGGGTGGTAGAAAAGGCGATAACCATAATGTGCCTTGCCCCATAACGTTTGACCTCATTTGACCTTTGATCTATTTATGTGACCTTTGACCCGATTTGACCCGGGAACTTTGCGTTCCCTATAGGGCATCTACCATCTAGGTTTAATGGTTACCACATGACTAATGGTTGCAAAGCTACCAACTCCAGTAGAAACTTGCAGGTAAACTTTAAAATTTGACCTCATTTGACCTTTAGCTACATATATGACCTTTGAACCAAAATAACGAGTTCCGTGTATAATATCTGCCAACCAAGTTTGTTACAAACGGGCAAATAGTCGCAAAGTTATTCAAGTTTCATTGGCAGTGACGGACGGAGGACAGACTGCAGCAAAAGACCAGATTTTGGAATAAAATCACAAAGTGTCTTCTTCTTTTCTTTTCTTATTGTTCATCTTTAAGGTGTATCTAATGAGATCCAGAGTGGTGTGGACTTCTCATCTGCGGCAATTTTCAATATTAAAAAATCAAAATGGTATTAAAAATGGCCGTTGGACACTAGATGTGGTCATAAATCCCTTGTTACTTATTTGTAGTAATTTGGGGGTCCATCCCCACGTTTCAGGGCTCAATGAATTCCATTGAAAATAATAAAGACATGAATGCATACAAACCCTCCACATCCAAGATAGGCAGATGGCATTCAAAATGGCTTGCAATAACTGAAAGTGACCAATCCCACGGTTTGACGGGCAATGATTCCATTGAAACAGCTTAAAATGTTGTCGATTGCTAAAAGAAAATTCTTCAAATCCAAGTTGGCATTCGCGCTGTGTGCCAAATGGCCACTAATTTCAGTAAAAGAACTTTAAGTCAGCAAATTTTCATAAATATAGTATGAGTACGATTTTGGTGTCTGACCGTCTGGCACTGAGTTTGGGAGGTTTTAAAGTCTATTTAGTTAGCCATAAGTAAAGCTTAAACGCTGCCGCGTGACCTATTTATTCATAATGGTGCCAGACATTAAAAACAAGCATATAGATTTAGGCCTACATGCGAGTCGTTTGCTATATCTCCCTGTATGATTTCTAGTACTACACATGTTTAAGATTAATATTACCAATTAAAACAAGTGCAAGCACCTGTCATTGAATGTTCCTGATCACTACTTTCCCTAATCATAAGATCGTAAGACTTAAGATCTCATGATTTAGATTTTCATTCCACAATTGCCATGATCGCATATTCATTAGGAATACAGCCAGGGTAGTTATCAATTTCAAGGTTTTCAAGGGTTTCATCAGTTTTCAAAGTTCCCAACATAACCTCTCTGACAGTTATATTGCATAGAAATACATTTTGTATATCTGCATTGTCAAAGTGACCATCAGTCAATTGTAGTAGAGATTGTTAATTCTTTTCTTCTTATCCCGACTTGTACGCGTTCCTATGAGCGTCCAGTTGGTATGGTGTGTATCGTGGAATGTAGTCTGTAACATATTTCTTAACAAATATTTACAGGCAGTCTTTGAGGGATAACTAGAGCTGATCCACCTCAGATATTAATGGCAGATCCCTGAGTGATAACTGAGGTCACTCATTTATTAGAAAGTAAATTATTAATTTGTACAGCCATAAAATACCTTTTGTTGCTCATCTTGATGCCACCTTTGAAAATATTGTCACCTTCCCAAAATTGTACCCACTATTGCTTGTATAACTGGATTGTTAAATCCCTTAAACTGAATGGAAGATTCACATCATTATGACCAATAATTTTATCAAAATAAGAGGCATAGGCTATTGGCAGTCATATTTGAAGCAATTTTGGATTTGCAATGATTCTACTAATAAGCAACTAATATGTCAATGGTTTCATATTATTCATTGACTCATAAAACATGGAGATAGACACCAGAGTTTCTTGTCAGGGATGGATAATGATCAAGTTACTAGTATGCCCACTGCCGGTTGGTGGTACAGCCATTTTCGACGCCATCTTTGATTTACAGGATTTGTAAGCAATTAAAGATTTGTTTTTGTTACAAAAACCTTAACACGAGAGGATAGACTCCATATATTGGGAATTGGGGATGTTTAAATATTTAAAACTGATAGGTCCATATCACCGTGAATCGCATAACATATACACCCTATAAGATGAAAAATCCATGAAAAAATATATATCAGACGATTGTTTACATCCCTTGGCTGCAGGAATAAAGGTCCCAGCAATAGATTCAAAACGAATATTACATGTCCTATGGGGACATGTATTTTGTGCTTTTGGAAAGATCCTACTTAAAAATTATCTGTGTTGTTCCATAGGGGTTCTAGCCCGTGTAATTTCCTCCTTTTTCAGTATGGTGTGATATCCCTTAGCCATTATGACCATTGGTATTGAAATTTCATTTCCATCTAACGCAGATGGTGGCCACGTTGGATTTTAACCAATATTGTGACTGGTGCTTCTCTGGGTGCAGATAAAAGGAGGACGAGTGTAAACCTACCTAAATGGGACAAATTAATTAGGCCCCTACTATTTGTCAGAATCATACCATTCTGATCTCAGAATCCTTATACGTGTATCACCACGATATGGGCAACAATTCAAGATGCCCTATATGTCAGGTTTTGTTAATGTATGACTCTTAATAACACCCGAGGGCAAAATGCTGACATCGTATCGATAAAATAACATCAGAATCAGATTCTGTGACCCTGAAAACCCCTAAAAAACACAAACTTTTATCACTATGGACGATTGTAATTTGAAACTAGAGCTAAAATTAGCTCTGATGGCGGCCATATTGAATTTTTAACGAAAATGGCGCCCCCAGAGGGCGCCCTTCTTGGCGCCCGTCAAAAATGGTAATAGTATGGTATGGTCGACATATGGACCAAATTTGGTGCTTTTAGAAGAATCTGAACCAAACAGCCCTTTTTATGCCCTACCGTCTCCCACTACACATATTTGTTACAGAATTTATATTTTTTTTTCATGTGAAGAATCTGTTGACCATCTACACCTTCGCACGCCTCCACATTATCACGCACAGGCACCACAACCTACTTAGTTACACCAAGTTCTTTTTTATTTTAGACCGTCAAAATTAGTAATCTGAAACTGGATTTATTTCATGAAGCCCATCTATTCTTTCGGCAAGTATCATATATTTAAGTATTTATAATTTTTTACCTTGGCCGTCCGTCTTATTCAAGCTCAGCTTATAAGGGCGGCCTTCTGCATCAGAAAAATGTATCTCAGTATGTAAGGTACACTAAGTACGTGTATATTTCAGGTCATATATCATACATTTATCATGTATGATTCTTTAATTCTGCAATTTATTTAGAATTATCTCGAATAGCAATTGTAACTCACATCGCATAAATTCTATTTACGAATACCTTGTATTTCTGAAATTTACTGACATTGCAATTACCTCAATTGTCATCGGAATATCGTTATGTAAATTTAATGTTTATATATCGAAAATTGATTTGTTATTTCTGTTATTGTTATTTGAGAATTGATTGAAATTCAGAAAATAAAGTCTTTCCAAACAAACATTGTCCTCCGTTTTTCAATATTATTCAAATATGATTTGACACTTTCATTGATAATGTAGTGCATTACAAAACAAAAATATATATGTATGCAAAATACCCATAAATCTCTGTACATGAACAATATCTTCACATATTATGCAAAGCAAAAACGTCAGTGTTAAAATAAACATCTGGTGTTAATACGGGACAACATCACAAGTTCCATACAGGTGTTGAATTGTGCAAATCTACACCACTTTGGGGACTATTTTCACACCCAATGGTGTTATGGTCAAACTCCCGTGTGTAGTTCTAACACCTGAGCCAGGTGTAGTCCTCTATTAACAGGAGTGTTAATTTTAATACTTACATTTTTGTTGTGTTTAATAATCCATCTTGGTCAAATTCGTAGAAAGCAAACAAGATTTCCAGCCATTGTTGATTTGGGGCATTTTTTTAATTTTATTTATGGCACCTGTATTATCAAATTACGAAGAATTTTGCAGACACTTACGTTGGTATCAACTAATTCGAAGTTAATATCGTATATGCGGTAGCTTTCATCGCTGACGGATAGGCTTTATGTATTTTTTTATTGGTGAGTAAAATGTTTGTATATATTACGCTGGTTTTTTTTTAAACTAAAAGTACAGGTACATTTAATTTAAAAAAAATAATGAATATGAATAGCAAAAGGCCAACGTCAAACAAAACAATTGCCACTCTTTCCAGAAAATTTTAGATGAAAGTTTTTGTATGGGAAGATGCTCCAAAATTTGGCTTTACAAAAATCTAAAACCAACCAGTCTGCAGGGCCTTTAATCAGAAAACTATACGATGTGAAATTTAACACCCACGGTGTTGCCCTATAATATATAGATCCCAGATGTGGCGATGAATTTAATTCTCTTGGTGTTAGAGGTAATATTCCTGGTGTTGGAAGTTGCGGTGTTTAAATAAAAACCAAAGATTTGAAATTCAACACCATTTGTCTATATTGGCAACACCACGGGTGTTAACACCCCAGTTTTTAGTGTGATGTTGATATGCTCACCCCCCCCCCACTACAAATGTATTTGAATTTATCTATTTGTATTGATGTAGAATTCATTAAAAATCAATCAGTAAATCAAAAGAAAAAGCAAAATTTGGACATTTTTTTGAATTTTATATATATTTTTGTCTATCATTTTGCCCGAAGTTTATATAAAATTCCATTTGTAAATTATCTAACCCAGTTTGATTGAATCGGAAATATTCAAGGATTAATCAATCAATCAATAAAAAAAGGTGGCTTCAAAACTCAAATGAAATTTTGCCGGAACGTAATTTTTGGTCAATTATTTGTATGTGAAATTCCATTTGTAAATTATCGAAAAAGGTTTAATTTCTTGATGCCTTCATTGTGCTAGGTCAACGTCCTAGATATCGTTGATCAATCCTATTTTCCATTTAATGTATTATTCAACTTTCATTTTATTTGTTCGTGATTTTTCTACCACCCTTAATTTTTTTCCATATCATTTTATTTCTGCTGAGATTGTTTTTAGAATCGTGTTGAGTATGGGAATGCGGACCCAACTGTCAGATGCGGCCGGCTTGGAGATTCAGTCCCGCCCACAGAAATATTTGGTCAAAATAAATATGACATGACTTTATCCTTTTAGGCTCCATGTCTGTAAAATTTGAGGAAACCTTTTGCTTTTTAATACCATTATCTTCACTTAGGCCCAATA
>JZLH01S0363823.1:0-14617 GCA_001188425.1 Eucidaris tribuloides
GACACCTCAACATGGCTACGTGGCTACGGTCCAATATGCTGTATTCTGCTAGGTCTGGGCCTTTAGGACAGCTGTCAAGTGTTGACACCAGAAACTATTACTCGCCTGAGTCTTGTGTTGCGTTTAATGAGTGCTCGCGGACACAGCGATTGCAGCCAGTGCCAATAGTCTTCAAGACCATTCTTAGAACGTTCCATGACAGCACCATCATGGATGTTCACATCCGTCCCTGGCCTGAATCACATGAGGACTTGACATGTTTGTTCAAGACACCCCAGGAGATCCAACTTATTCCAGACTGTAAACTTCTCCAAATACGGAAAGAAATGGTGGTGGGAAATGGGTAGATTTCATGGCGCTGAAAGAAACGGAAAATGTCTATTCCTCATCTCTTGTTTTGAATGCAACTACCGTCTGCAAAAAAAGGGAATTCAAGTATTTGAGAGATTTTGGCCCAGGTCTCTGCCTTTCTTTGAATTGATTGCTTGTTCGTTTGAGCAGTACGACTTTGTCTCTGGTGATGGTTGGTATTACTTGGGTTTGATGTCTCGGCAGGGAGTCGCTCGTCCACAACGTATTTCATACTCTTCTGATTTGTCTTGTGGTGAGAGACGGCCACTCAGCTGGTCTCTATGATGTTCAAATTGACGGAGTGCATTCCATACGCACAACTTGAGTTTTAGTCATCTTATGTAATCAACTCCAGCTCTTTCATTATCATTTCTCTGTGCTTAATGGCTGATGTAATGACTGAGGAATCTTTATTTTAGTGGAACTTTCCTTTCCTGTTAGGAAAGATATTTTTATAAGCAAGAGATCATGGGCACTTTGGATATGTTTGTGTCGTCAATGTAAGTTGTGGCTCTTCAAATGTCGTCTTTTCCAACGATCATTTTTACCAAACTGAGCTTCAATTACTGCCTTTGTATAAAACCCTATACAGAGCCAGTGACGAATATATTAATGATATACGTTACATGGTTGGATCAAATTGGACTCTGCAACTAAATATGCATGGTTGCAAGGAAAATATGGTTTGCTAGCAACTGCTGTGTGCTATGATATGTACTTATTGATTGCCTTCAGAGTGGTGTGGATTGAAGACTGAAGCTGCAGATATTGAATACATTAAATTGTGCGTAAATTGGTCGAAGGTATCTTGCATGTTGGTTGCTATGGCAAACTATGTTTACCTTTTTGGCACACAGTTGCTATGCTATGCTACAGTTCGGCATTGGCTCCAACAGTCTGTGGAAATGTTTAGAATTTCTTGACGTACAGTGCTGCAAATTTTCATTGCTTTTATCATCATCTGAAACAATTGATTTCGCACGATCGCCTAGTACTAACTCCGTTTACAAGCAATTCAGGTTAAAGACATTCTACCGTGTAGAGCACTTGCTAACGAGAATTCTGCCACATGCACGAACCGATTTAAGTTTTTTGATTGATTGTTATTCATTTTATTTATAGTGTATTTTTTTGAGTCTTTATGAGTACTGTATCTGTGCACACGCTGCGAGAACCTAGTCCGAGCTGGCATCTGGACTAGACTTCTTTCCCGGGAACAGTATACGGTTACTCAGGAAGTATTCGGACAATGGCACTACGAGTTGCCAGAGGAGGGCGGCGTGCAATGTCGAAGATTCGGTAAGTTTTACCGATGATCCATATACTCTTCAGCTGTCAGCCATATTGATGTTTGACCGTTGTCAATATGCGTAGATGAAAATGTTTTCCATATATAAGATGATTTCCTCTATTCTCGGCTTTCTTGTCTAAGGTGATTCGTCTATAGATTATAAATTAGTTTTTTGGGCGCTTCCTGCTTGTTGATTATGTGCTCATGTTGACTATTTATTTTCTTTTCTCTTCTCCTATTTTGTGTCTGTTTTGAGGCCACCACAACTACTTTCGTGAGGTTTAGCTACAGATGCTTGAGACTTGAGGCTGAGGAAACCAAAATTGGTCTTGGGGCCAGCCCCGTTGTGTATTTATTATTTAATCTGTTGATGTACTTATGACACTTCGATTGATTGATTGACTCAATCAGTTTTTCACCACGTTGCATACCGTGTAACTGCATACGTACAGTTAAACATGTTCTCCTTGAGTGTGTTGATTTTGCTCATATTCGTGCTAATTTTTATGATGTTTCTGATCATAAGACCTTGTTTTGTGATGTTTCACGATTATGTATTATAAATTTTTTTAAAGAAGTTGATCTTTTTATTAGATTTTAAGTAAGAAACTGTTTAAATCCCAATCACAACAGTTATACCCCAGGGCAAGGTATTTTATTTTAATTGCCAAGTCTTTTGGAGGAGACTTTAAGCCGTCGGTCCCGTGTAAGGGAGAGCCACACCTTCTGTATGTTAAAAAACCTGCTTCACTTTTCGTACAGAGTAGGGAGTTATCCCGGTGAAGTAGTAAATATATGGAATTGTTATTGATAATTTGCTATGTAGCTCATATGATTTGTAAATGACATTGTAATGAATAAGAGGGAATTTTTAGTGTTTAATTTAAATCATTTTGGAGAAGCTGTTTGATACTTATATCACACTCATATGTTGGTAGTGTCATTACTATCTTAATAATCAATCAATCAATCAATCAATTTTTCTTCTTCTCAGGACGGAAGTGCTGGAGTGTACAAGTGACGTGGATTTCCTGGCTAAGGTTCACTGTCTACGTCAGGCCATGGCATGTTTGTTTCAGGATGAAACAATCAAAGACTACTTTGCAAACATGGGCCTGCAACTCACATCGGATCTCCTGTACAGGGCAAATTATGTAAGTTATATAGTAGACTCCAGTGTATGGTCGAGATGGAATAGATGGAAATTTCACGTCTGAGTGATAGAAATGCATTGATTTCATTCAATATGTGGATAATTTGGTTTTTGACAAGATCCTTTCATCATATTTTCTTAATCAGATTCATGATGAAATTTCTTTTCATTCTGACATAAGAAGAGAAAAGAATAGAAAAAGTATACCAACTTAAATTATGGTATGTCTATGACAAGAAGTTCACATATGTAAAGCTGCACCACAAATGTACAACATTCAACAGCAACATTTGATCATAATTGTATAATAAGCAGGAAATCTTGAAATGCGAAGCTTGATTGATAGAAACATTGAACAGTGCTCTTGATTTTAGAATCAGCCACACACAGGGTTATTTTTGAAAGGATTAAATCCCTATTTCATCATTCAAATTGGCAAGGTATTTTTTTTCTTTTCATGGCACTTCCAACAGAGATGTTATGCATTACAAATTTTTAAAAAAGCAACAATTTTTTATAATTTTCTGGTCAAACATTGCCAATTTGCATGAGAAATAGTGGATTTTCAATCACTAAAAGCATTGCCAATTTGAAGATTTTTTGATCATTTTTCTTTTGAAAAATCCTGCGAACGACTTGTACAGTGGACTGTGATATGTATAGGCTCAAATTGAAGGGAAAATTGTCCTCTTTCTTTTGAACCTGTTTTCCTTTATTTTTCTACTCCTAATTCAGGAGTTATGATAACAAACCACAAAATGTGGAATTTTTGCGTGGATGGGTTACCTAAGTAGAGGACTGTCTCAAAGCCTGTAAACTAAAATGGTTGGTTGGTTCGTTCTTGTCATGTCTGACAGCTCATCACTCCAGAGATAATGTGCCATGTCTGATTATCCTCAACAAGGTTGTAAATCCTCTCAATTGATAGTCCACTTACAGTTTGAATTTGGTCAATCCAACTGCTTTTTCGTCTTCCTGGCTTATGTTTCTTCTCAACCTTTGCCATGCGTAACATTTTCCAAGTTGAGGCCACTTCATCTTGTAATGTGATGAAAGTATCTCAGTATTCAACAGTAAATTGTGTGTAGGAGGCACTTTTCCACATCAATTTTGTCCCAAATGCTGATTTTAGTTCCAACCTTAAATATTGTCGCTTTACTCAAAGTTGTGTATATAGGAATCCGGTGATTTCCAGAGAATTTCTAGTTATATGGTACATTTTAAGTGAAGAGTCTTGTTTTTTTCTTGCAGGACACCGATGGCTTCTACAAGGCCTACGATGAGATGATCGCTTACGTCAAAGACAACAACAACTGGAAAGATATGGAAAAGGAACTGTATGGCCGAAAGGTTTGTACAGGGAAACCCGTTATAACGAGGTCGTTGGTACTGCCGATTTTACCTCGTTATAACCGGTACCTCGTTGTAAAGGTACATATAATCTATCACAAAAAATATAACATGTATGGGACTAGGCATTAAACTCATCTGTTTACTGCTTCTCCCACTTGTTCTGCATCAAAACTATGAACAGTAGGCTGATTATTTTTTATATACTCATCCAAAGTAATAAAGAAAACTAGATCTCGAAATAAAGCAGCAAACTCCACACCGCTCGTAACTTGCATTGGGTTACACGGCAGCCAGGCTGTGTGTGTGACAACTCAATGTACTGTGCAGTGTATTACACACACACATGCAGATGAGTCGGGGACTTCATATATTGTGCATGGCTGCGTGGCGGGCTGTCACGATGAACTGCGATGCGCTCTGAAACGATTTGGTAATTTTTGCATTGTCAAAATTTAAAATTTGATGAGCGCACGATGCGACTTCCATTTCCTCGTTTTAACCGGGTGAATTTCTTATGTTTTTCTTTGTCAATGGGTTGAGAAAAATACCTCGTTATAAGCGATATCTCGCAATAACCGAGCCCGTCATAAATGGCACTTCTTTCCATTGAACAATATGTAAATGAAAACGGGACCGAGACATTCACCTCGTTAAAAGCGGTACCTCGCTATATCCGAGCTCGTTATAACGGGGTTTCCCTGTATACAATTAATGCATGGTTAAGACTGCATTAGTGCAGATCTGGCACAACGAATGGTATTTTAGGTACTGCTAATGCACAAGACAATATGCCAGGTGTTGCCAGATCACACAAATGCACCAATTTTAAATCATGCATTTAACCCATTCGCTACGGGAACTAGATGTGCTATGTGTGAACTGTATGGGATTTTCAGAATCTTGGAGGAGGCAATGGGTTAATTGTCTTATACAAGGGTCTGCAATTTAGTGTTTTCACTTATCCCTAATCTGTAGATTAGGCTATTATAGTGATACAGATAATCGCGCATAAAAATTAAGTATAGTTACTGTTGCATTGGGGCTGTGTACTTCCATTTCTCATTGAACATTTTCTTGAACCTGTTTCACAATAAGCATTATAAAAGAATTACTCTCTCGTCATGTCAAATCTGCTTCTGAAGTGTGTATTCAAGTTTCAAGATTAATTAAGATTAATTTTCAATCAAATGTGAACTTTGTGTAATTTTGCAATGCGTTTATTGATTTGAGTTTCCTTCTTCTAAATGTGAAAATGTGGGAATATGTATTGTAAGATATATGTTATACCTGAATAGGATTCTCAGTGGTTTCCAATATTGCATGCGTAGCGCACCAAAAATTTTGAAATTTTTCTTACTTTGCCCCCCTTCCCAAATCCAAAAATGGATCGACACTGCAACCAAACATCTTGTCATTTCAAACATTTATCCTCTAATTCTATTTTGCAGGTGAAGTTTATCTCCTTCTACGATGTAGTCCTGGACTTCTACCTGCTAGATGCCTTTGATGATCTGGCCAATCCTCCTGCCTCTATCCTAACGGTTATCCAGAATAGATGGCTGTCCAATGGAGTCAAAGAAACGGTGAGTTGTTGTTTTCCTCACACTTACAGTTGCTTGTGAATGTTGTCCCATATTGTCATACCTACGAGGTGTCCCTATCGACTACATTAAATAACCCAAAATAGGGATGTCCGTATTCTGACTTTCATTATCACGAAGAAAAGAAAAATAGAAGAAAATAGAATATATATCTGCTAGAGAGATTCAAATTTGTAATTTGCAATAGAAATTGTTTGTAAGATGTCAGTTTCTGAAATTCAGATGTTATGGGGCTATATTTAGGTTGATTATTAAAAAAAAAAATGTTTTGAATCATAAAAATCTAGAATTATTTTTATTTAAAAATATATTTAAGAAAACACCAACTTTCATACTTTCATAATATGAAAACTTGATAAGAATCTTGGTGTTGCTCCTGTAGCTAATGAAGTATTTTCATCACTGATAAAGCTAACAATTGTAGATCTTGTGTCCAGCTCATTTATTTTGCCTTATACTCTGCGTCCAGTCAGGCGCTTTGATTCACAGTTAAGAGTGAAATAGTACTATTCACTTCGTTTTATTCCTGTTTCGTGTCATGACACATTACAGGCGTTAGCTACAGCTGTCTGGTCTGTCCTGGCTGCTAAAACAAGAATGTTGCAGGTATGTCTACAGCTTATATGACCTTAAGATCAAAGGTCAATGTCAATGTCAAAACTGGGGTCAGTCTAGCAGTCATTATTTTGTTACGTACTGATTGTACCAAAACTTAAGATTCTATCCTTTTTCAAAAATTGTTCAATTGTTCAAATAATTCCTGTATTTTCGAAAAAGGTTTATCAAAATTTAGTATCCCTAATTATTAGTATTATCTGATATAGTGTCTGTGGTACTTAGTGGCTGTTTACATACAGCAAAATCTCTTGAATGGTGGTATGTTTTCTGAACTAAGAACACACTTTGAATTGTCACTTGTTTTGATAATGACTTAAGTAGCAGTAGGCAATAAATTCATATTTCAGTAGCCTATTTTGAATGTTACAAAATAACCTGTGCCAGCACACTTGTTTCATTAGCAGAATACACCTTTAGCTATAACTTTCATAAGATATATTAAATAATACAAGTCCCTGTCTCATAAACTTGCAATCAATTGTAAGTGTTCAAATACTGGATTCTGATTTTTGAGAGTTGCAGTTAATTACAACTGGGCCCAGAAGTGATGTATTCTGTTGACAAAATGTTGATTTCAGAAGTTAAAAGTGATTCAATATTGAATGCACAAAGAATGTAATTTGCTGTCTAATTTCCAAATTCAATTAATTTGTTTTGATGTGATAAAATCTACAACACTGGTTGCATGGTACATAAACTGTATGTAATGGTCTGTACTAAAAAAAATAACATGAAGTGTGGTATAAGTTTCTGTTTATAATCCAATTTCCTGTTTTCATGCCTACAGAGTTATAATTAAGTAGTTGTGCAGGAAGAGCATTATTTGGTTGTCACGGCAAACCGTGATATCATGATCAGCTGAGTAGTTGTAAGGAAAGGGACACAATTGAAACAATGAAAAGTTAAAGTACACTCAAACCTGTCTTAACAGCCACCTCTCTATAGCAGCCAACCTGTCTATAGTGGCAATTGAAATAATTCCCCTGCAGACAAATCATGTGTAAAAGAACCTGTCTACAGCAGCCACATGTCTATAAAGGCCACATTTTTTGTTTCCTTTGGGTGACCACTATGGACAGTTTTCATTGTATAAGAAATTGTAAATTATTAAGTGAAGAAAAGGGATTTATAGATCAGCAGTTGCGATCTAAAATACAGAGAGAGACAAATGGAAAATCTATTACATCGTAATTGTATATTATCTTGTCATTGCCACATATAGTCGATCATGGAACATGTATCGGTCACAATAGTTTCCAGAAATAATTGTATATTGTATATATTATAAACGGGTGGCTGCTAAAGATGGTTTGTAACACTCAATTTGTCTCCAAGGGAATCGTTTCAGTGGCCACAATAGACAGGTAGGCTGCTATAGAGAGGTGGCCACCTAAGACAGGTTTGACTGTATATCTCACAATCACCAAATTTCAACCCCAACCACCTTCATTAAAAGCTTAGTGAGAAGTACTAGTATATTAATCCAAACTATAGTAATCATTCATATAAATGCACTTTATACTGTAATTGACAGCCATTTTTCTCTTCATATAGAATCCCAACGGATTTCTAGCCAAGATGTATGGTATTTCACATCACATGACCCCGGCCTTGGCCTGGGGTTTCATGGGAACCAATGACGAGCTAAAGGAACTCATGATGTATTTTAAGGTGAGGATTAGTCTAAGTTTTAGACTGTTCTTTTTCTGAACCATAATCCCACAAGATGCACAACAGCTTAGAAACATAGACTGGGTATGAGGCTGGACACTAGACTAGCTAGTCAAATGTGACCACCCAGCTCAAAACCCACATAAAGTAGGCAGAAATGAATTTTCAGTTTTGTTCATAATTTTAAAGAGTAATCTCTAAGCTTTAAAGGTAGGTTCATTCAGATGCCCCATGTAGAAGTGTCTGTCCCCAAAAATATGGTCCAGAAAAACTGCTAAAAACTTGGTTTTGGTTTTGTTTTAAGCTACCAAATTTTTGCAGTGGATAGAAAAAGTTTACTCTTTCAGATAAAACAAACTTTAAAATTTGAGTTGGACAAGCTAAAATGACATATTTTGGTCTCTTTCGTAGAATTGTAATATGCAACTTTTTGTGGGTTTGGAGCTGGGCGGTCACAAATAGCTGTTCATTTTGCTCTGATTTTGGATTGGGATTGGGGTGGGCAAAAAGAGCAGTTTATGACTCGGACTATTTAAGGGTATACACTTGAAATTAGATGCATGTAATTAATCCTAATCTCCTAGTGGAGATGATTTGATTTCAATATAATGCACATTTACACAGACTCCAGCTCGAGATGTCCATTTCTGAGTCTCCAACTGGTTAAAGGGCAGTGACATGATTGGGAGAAACAAAAAATGCCTCTAGAACCAAATTGGTTGAAAGATATATTAATGGATACACCAGCTGGAGTGTATCTCCTAGCTGGAAGGATTTATCTTGAATTTGTTTACTTAGGCCGAATCAAGCATGAACATACTAGCACTTTGTTTCTCTCGAGCACCTATAAAAATACATCCCATAGAACTCTACACAACAGATTTGTTTGTCACGAGGCATGCAGATGGAAGTTCTTTTAGAACGAGTCAACTTTTGACTATCAAATTTTCACAGTAGAATCCTTGCATAGTTTTTTTGATTCTAGAATAGTTTTTACCCCAAGTTGAGGACTACCCCCAATCATGTCATTTACCTTTAACCATTATCATTACCACTCTCAGAATATTACATACAACGTCTATGGAGTTTTGTTACTATGGGAATGAGAGAGTTTAATTGCTCCAGCCCGAGTGCATTATGGTGATATATTTTCCTAAATCAGGAGGTACAATTCCCTCAATTTACCATATTGCACAAAATTCAGTAGATGTATCTCTCAAAAATGGGCAAGGGAATATTATAACCAGGGTATTGTTTTGTGGTCCAACAGAAAAAAAAAATTCCAGAAAGTATACTATTGATGTGACAAACTAGATAAAACAACATCAGACTTGCTGGAAATGGTTTAGAATTGCAAGGAGCAGATATCACTACATACATCACTAATGGCAACATGTCACAGGGTCCCAGACATTTGTATTTTAGATTAATTTCTTGAAAATGGAAGTTTGAAATGTGTTGAAATAATGTACCAATATATGCACTGGCCGCACTGTATATTCAGGGTGCAAGGATGTGTTGTAGATTAGTTTACTTGAAAAGAAACAAGCATTCATTCATCAGTATTGAATTAAAGTATGGCCCAGATAGAAATAGTTACTATAGAAGGCCACACAGCATATTTGAACATCACAGCAAATTTCTGGTAATAATTGTACAAGAAAGTGGAAATTTTGTTGGTGACATTCTCACAGCAGACACTTTAAAGGCAAGGTCGATCCTGATGTCAATTTGGTTTTAATAAAAGCAGGAAAATGTGAGAAACATATTAAACCTCCGTGACATGATAGGGAGAAATAAAAAGTGCCTTTAAAACCAAACTAGTTGAAAGATAAACCAAATGTACAACAGCTGGAGACAACTTTTGACTAAAAAATTTTCACAGTAGAATCCCTTCATAGTTTTCTTGATGCTAGAATAGTTTTTACCCCCAGTTGAGGACTACCCCCAATTATGTCATTTACCTTTAATGACAGTTTGGCAAGAATCCACCAAAGAATAACCGAGTTATGAATTTTCAAAGTTTTAATTTTCTGACATCACATGTGAGCAACTCCCATATGTGATGTAATATATAAATTCCATAAATTGCCATTTTTTTAATGGTTTGTGATAATTAAATGGGATTTTTTATTTCATAGAAGCCTGTATGAAATAATGTTTTTGATAATATATTGAATGCACAGGTAAAATCATTTTCAAATTTCTGAGAAAATGGTACTTTATGGAATTTATATCATATGACATGGGGAGCTGCTTGCATGTGACGTCACAAAATTAAAACTTTGAACCTTCATAACTGTGTTATTCTTTGGTGGATATTTGCCAAACTTTCATTAATATGTTTCTCTCATTTTTCTGCTTTTATTAAAACCTACTTGACGTCAAGGTGAACTAGTATTCTTGATTCCTGTATTATTGTGTTCTAAATTGTGGACTTCTTCAGATCTTGCCATTTCTCCTAAAATCAATGTATTCTTGTGTTTACTCCAGGACCAAGTCATGCAGTTTTGCCGAGACATCTTCTCCCTCGATCGTTGCCGCTACTCCTCCTTACCGGAGCTGTCGGATGACATCTACACCCTCGCGCAGCAATACGAGCACACCATCAGCACCAGGTTGAACTCGTGATGATTGCGCGTCTTGTGAGCATGTTAATGCAAATGTCAACCTTTAATAAATGAAGTGTGACAAAAAAGAAACAAGACTTTGACAGTCACACCCATGGTGCAATGTCAATCGACCCACCGCCCATGTCACTGTGTTGTCCATCATCTCATCAATATTCTGCTCTGATATTGTTCACCCATCTCACGTTGTGCCCCTTCCTTGGGATGTTAAGTGGCACGCCCCACCTACACCCTGTCAATACTACAGGTGGTACAAACATGGAGCGGGGAATCAATCTGAAGTTCTTGATTCAGTTTTGTGGGGGCCCAAGTGAAAAGGTAATGTCGAGGTGGGATGTTCTCCATTAAAGCCCAAGTTTAGTTTTAGGGATTTTTTGTTATTTGAAAGCTTTATGCCCCAAAGTCATAACCCTGCAATAATAGATTGTTAATGTCTTTAGTTTTTTTTTAATTAATTAATGAAAAATCTCGTGTGAACACCCCCAAAATTTTACATTACAGCATCTAAAGGATTAAAAATGCTTTAACGTTACATGTGTTATACCTCATTTGAAAGAGCAGACTCGGCTCTTTCAGATGAGGTATAACTCATATAACTTTTTTTTGTCTGTGGGTTTTTTTTTATTATTTAATGAAAAATGTCGGGGACCCCCGACATTTTTGACTATATTCTACATTATAGCATCCAAAGGGTTAAAAAGGTTATATGAGTAATACCTCATCTGAAAGACCTGCGTCTGCTCTTTCAGATGAGGTATAACACATGTAACCTTTAAGCCTTTTTAACCCTTTAGATGCTATAATGTAAAATTTTGGGGGTGTTCACACGAGATTTTTCATTAATTAATTAAAAAAAAAACCTAAAGACATTCAGAATCTATTATTGCAGGGTTATGACTTTGGGGCATAAAGCTTTCAAATAACAAAAAATCCCCAAAACTAAACTTGGGCTTTAAGATTCCTGGAGATGCTCGAGACACCAATTCAGCCCCTGCCCAACTGACCCAGGAACTTCAGATTGATTCCCCGCTCCATGTTTGTGCTACTTCTCGAATCATGACGGGGCGAATCAGGGGCGTGCCACTCAACTGCCCGAGGAAGGGGCACATCGTGAGATAGGTGAATAATACTATATTTACTATATGTTGGGCAACACAGTGACATGGGTCGATTGGTGTTGCGTCATGGGCGTAGCTGTCACAGTCTCGTTTCTTTTTTATCACACCTCGTAATAAGACAGGGTCATTTATTTCATATCTGTCATGAGAAGCCGTCGAAGCAATAAGCAGAAATTAGTTCTGTATCAGGATTAATTAATCATCTCTTGCAAATCGCAGGAGCAGCTAATAAAAAAAAATCAATTCCAAATCATGTAGTTTTGGTTGTGATATGCATGAATATGAATATCCCACCACAGTGCTTAGAGGGTTTTTTTTTCAAGCCTATCTGAGTTTCCTCTTTAGCGATAACGAGCTTTCGCCATGCAACGGAGTGTAACAGGATGTCGGTTTCCGCTACGTATTTGCGATCTGTCTGTACAGTGTTTTGAAAGCACTTTTGCCGTACGAAACGGATGTTAGCTTAACATAAGTTTCACACATGTGTAGACAGGTGTTTTCACTCAAAAGTAATTGTCTTCTTTGCTTACTGTCCTGTTGCAAATGCTCCTTATTGTCTTACACGATTTCGGATTGCAATATTTTGAGATGTTCATACGTTCTCATATCAGTCTTTCTGGATTGAATACAGTCCTGTGATTGTGATTAAATTTAATAGTGATAAGGCACATGATGGACTTCAATTTAAAAAATCTCAACTTGATAATGAGCTAGATATGTAGTCAACAAGGATCAGTAATAAATCCCCTACGAATACAAAAGTGGAAGTTAACACTGGTGCCAATAGCAAGTTAACATGAATATAAACAATAAAACTCGGGCGAGTTTCTATTAACCGCTAGTGAAACACAAGTAAGTCATAGGGAGAAATGGCTAATGAATCTGTCAACTTACGATTGCCACTTTTAAAGGCACTAAATAATATCAATTTTGAAATACAATTTGTCCAGCTTCATTTTTTAGCCTCATCAAGACACCTGTAGCAGGGGAACTCATCAGTCTCAGATTTTTTTAACATGTGTAAAATGTTAGCCAATAACTTTAATTAAAAAACATCGCAACACTATCCCTACTAAGTTGGACATTTGAAATGTTGTGAGACGAATTTCCCCTAACTGTTAATGAGTACGAATGAAAAATAATATAATTAACTTTGAACATTTCAGCTCTTTCATATTAGTAGTGATAAACCTTTGATACCAAAATGAAGCTGGTAACAATTTTATGCGCTCCGCCCCGTAAGGGAGTCCGGTATCATTAGACCGTCCTGACGCCGTACGTCTGGTCCGTGACCCGTGCGTCCACACTTCTTGTGAACAAGATACTGAATAACCGGCTTGAGATTTAATGAAATACTTGACAAGTAGACCACTAGGCAAAGATGAATTGATTAGAGTGGGAACAAAATCCTCAAGGGTCAAAGGTCAAAGTCAATGAACTGGTCCTAAAAGCCCATTTTTTGCTATAACTCCAGTTAAGGAGTGCTAACTGTTGATAATAATTGTGGTTAGGTAAAAAAACAAAAGAACAAATATTTTGGTAGATGTCACAGTCCAAAGGTCAAGTCAAAGTCAAGAGGTCCATACGGCTTGTCCCAGAAATCTCATTTCGCTGGCACTCAAGTAAGTGCTCACATGTTTATGTAATTTGGTGGTTAGGTCAAAACTCAAAAGACAAATTATGTTGTAAGTCACAAGGGTCAAAGGCAAGGTCAAGGGTTCAAGGTTCAATGAACTATGTCCCAAAATTCCATTTCTGGCTAAATAAGTTCAGTACGAGTTGTTCACTGTTTTGTAATTTGGTGGTTAGGTCAAAACCTTAGAAGACAAATATCTTGGTAGTCACAGGTGTCAAGGGCAATGATCAAAGGTCAATGACCTTTGTACCAAAATCTCATTTCCGGCTGTAACTTCAGTTAGATGCTTCCAATGTTGAATGGTATTTTGGGTTAGTTCAAAACCAAAAGAAAAATATTTGATAGAGTCACAGGATCCAGCTGTCCAGGGCAAGGGTCAAAGTCAATGAAACTTTGCCAAACCTAATAACTTCAGTTAAAGGGAATGCAACTCTTGATATAATTAGTTAGTTTAGCTCCTCAACCAGTGGGTGCCACTGGGCGGAGGATACCCATCGACGCGCGCAGTCGAACTTCTCATTTAGTTTTCTACTTAATGTGCAATGTAGGCTGTTGTTTTATTTGGTTTGGCTATTTATAAAATTCTTCCCTAATGTTTTGTATGTTAAGACTAAAATGTGCTGTAAGTATATTTTGGAGTACATGGATTATCTTTCATGATTTTGTTTTAAATATAATTAATTTATCCTGCATGTATATACCTTCCTTACCCAGAATATTTTATCTTTATATTTTAATAGCTGTTGTATTATATTTGCTCTTGTGTTGCCATGAACCACAGTGTTCTGAATTTGTAATACATAATTTTCAAGTATTGAATTTATTTTTTGAGTGTGTATATGGAATATGGATGTCTATTGGTAGAACAATACATCATGGTGAATGGTTACACTCCAAGAAAAATATATATTTAGAATGATCATTATTGTCTACATCCCAATAACATTTAGACTTAGTTGAGCCTTTTCAGGCAATGCTTACTTTGAAGAAAGAAAAAAAAAATGCAACAAATTGATTTCTTCAATAATTATTACACTGTCTCCTGAAACAAGTTAACCATTTTGTTAGATTTAGTGGACTCAGAAATTAATAGATTAATGTCATGATGATCCTTAATTGTGATATACATAATTAATGTCAATAGTGATACTTAAAACCGGGGTAAATCTTCCAACTGCTCTATATTTTTTATTAT
>JZLH01S0363885.1:0-11112 GCA_001188425.1 Eucidaris tribuloides
TTAATTTGATGATAAGCGATATTAGATCAAAATTTATTAGTTTTTGTGTTGTTTTTTTAATTACTTTAATTTAATACTTTTTTCATGATTTTTTGTGGATTTAAAAAAAAATATATATATATATAATTGTTATTGCGCTCAAACGTATTTTAGTTTTTACTTTAGTCATCTCATGAAATCCAAAAATTACTACATATACTGCGTTTTTGTGAAATAAACAATTGTCTTGAAAATTTTGGACGATATAGGAGAAAGAACTTAAGTTTCAACAAAATATTCCATAATAGTGTATCTGAAAAATGAACGGAAACTTAATTACAAGCGTACCCAATCACGTTGACCATTATTTCTCTACTTATCAATGTTGTCGACCCATCTTCTAGAAAGCAACCACGGTTAGTTCCGTGAAAGAAACCACTGAATCGACTGTCGCATTTGAACCGAATGAGGGCGCATGGATTGCAAAATGCGAGACTTGGGGTTATTGGCCGGACGCGGAGTATCTTGCCCGAGCCCGCTGTTGCTGCAAGAGCCTCTTCTGCTGGGCACACGTTTTGCAACAGATGTCGACGTAGCGTGGCATTTTACAATAGGTTCGGTACTTGTTACGTTTACATATGACGGAGTCTAGAGGAACACACTCTCCACCTGCAATCATAAAACAGCAGAACGGGAAGCGATTTTTTTTTTCTGTACCACTAACGCGTCAGATCGGCTTATTTCACTAGGCAGAGCGACTTGATCGAAAGCTATTATTCATGCACAGGAAAGTACGCATGCGCGTGGACTTCTCCTCGCTGATGATTGCCATTACACGTGGCGTACTCGTATGTGTGTGTGTGTGCGTGTCATACACGTAAACATCGAAAAAGACGGAAGAAAACAACACAATAATTTATGTGTATAAACATCTCAGATAATGCTAGCTAAATTGCTTTATAATGGCATTTTGAAACACAAAATATGGGCTTCATTCAAAATTATCAGTCTACATCTATAAAGCTGGTACAACATGGAGTGATTTCAGAATTGGTGTTGGTATCGAGTGTAGTATTAATTTGACCCTAAACACTCGACAACAACACCAAGTCTGAAATCATGGACGGTGTTAGATGGTGGTTTAGTGTGGTGTTTGGTTGTTAACAGCGCGGTGGTACCCGTGTTATGGACTGATTTGAGAAGGTAAAGTTACCACCCCTTGCGTGATTAATCAAAGAATGTAGCCGGTATTTGTCCTATTCGCGCAAATACTAAAACCCATAATATCGTTCAGGTAAGAAAATGTCATTTCAGGCGTGTTGGTGTTAGTGTTGGTCAAAAAGAATTGTGACGAATTGTGTGCGTAACTTGTTTAAGATAGGCGGTGGCAGGCTAATGGGTCACGCCTAACGTTAGTCACGTATGACATAAATTATTGAAAGAACAAGAAAAACGCAATTTGAAACTTCATTTTACCGTAGGTGTAAACGCATAATTTGGCAACACGACAATTAAAAGACACAGCCCCTATACAAGGACATTAATGATTAATTATCTCTACAGATTCAATTCATTAAAATATTATTGTTAATCCCCGTATTAAAATCATTATAAACTTAGATGCCATAATATTTACTATTATTATGATTATGTTATTGTTGGTTATTATCAATACTTATTCATTCGTCATTACTAACTGGATTATTGCTATAATAAGTAAGACAAATAATGATGAATAGTCGAATATAGTAGTACAGGTAATATAAAAAATGCGTATAAATTAAATTTCATGTAAAAACAAGTTGTAGTAGTAATAGAAGTAGTACGCAGTTTGTATATGCTAGTATAGTAGTAAGTACGTAAGTAAGTATAGGTACGTACGTCGTAGTAGTATAAATAGTCAGCAATTGTAGTAGTTAGTAGCTAGTAGTAGTAGTCAGTAGTAGTGCTGTGAATTAATCAATTACATCAGCCCGAATGGCTAAAACATACTCGCTAAACGTCTCCATCGTACTTACTTGGGCGCCGCTCTGCTAATACTCAACTGACTACATACTAACTACTTAACTTACTACTACTACTACTAGCTACTGCTGCTGCTGCTGCTACTACTTACTACGTCTGACCACTAATCTACTGCTACTACTATACGATACGTGACTACTACTACTACTACTCAGCAAGTACTATTACTAATGATGATTACAAGTTATCATTCTAATCAATTATTAGAATTAATAATTAATAATTAGGCCTACATTATGATTAAATTAGTAGTGCCCCTGTAATTACCACTAGTATTATTTATTTAGCAATTATTTGTAAGGCTTTTTATATTAGTAATATATTTTGTTTATTATATTTAGTAATTAATAATAAAATAATTAATATCATTGTTAGTAAAGTAGTAACGTAGTCAGGATAATAACTATGAAATATAGTAATGAGTCTCCCATGTTATTGATATCTTGTATAGTAGTCGCAAGTATAAGTAGAATTATAAAATTATGAATGTAATTGATTGATTTATAATCAATGAATTTGTTTTCTTAGTTTTCTTGCAAAGTATAGCTCAAATGTGCTCTATATGCGTCCCACATAGCCATTCGACCTGAACTGTATCTAACTCAACGGAGGGTAGTCAAGAAAACGTAATTGACCACTCGCAGTGTCAAATTGAATACTGAAAATGGAAGTATATGAAGTTGTAGTTCATGACATCATATCAAAGTATACCTCCTACAATGATTCTACACAGTTGCCCCTAAGTCTGCCAAACCAACAGCATATCAAACTGGAACAGATTGAACTAGTAGGCCGCAACTCGGTGTTTTAGACAGAGTCAATGCCATTGCAGCTCACTTGCACCTATAACCGAACGAAGTGACACTGTATAAATATTCCAGTGCTGCACAGAATCTGCAGTGCACACAATGACAATGCATATGCAGTGCATGCAGAGCTAGCATGTGTGTGTATTGGCTATGGGCGGAGAGAGCTTCAGCGCGCGACGGCGAACCACTGGAAGTGTCTTTTTGCCTCAGAAATCGATATAATCAGTCAATTTAAACCCCTTTGAACAAATATATGAAAGTAAACTCTGGTCTTTCAGAATCATATAATTTTCCTTGCAGACAATATTGCTTTGGTGACATTTTTGTAAGAATTATCCATTTATTCGGCCAGTCGGCGTAACGAACCGATACCATGAATAGCTTTTGATCAAGTCGCTTTGAGGAGTGAAATAAGCCGATCTGACGCGTTAGTGGTACGGAAAAAAAAATCGCGAACGGGAACCAAAGAAAAGACCATCATTTAGCAAGATTTTCAGTTTGAAAAAAATCTGAGCTACATGATTTTCCATGCTACTATTGTCTCTGCTGAGGTCTAAAAATAAGGTCTGAAACAAATTTAGTTCATAACAAACATTAAGTGTTTTTAAAGAGTAATGCAATGAAAGACCATTTGAGTTTTTCCCTCATAAACACAACACAAAATTTCGTAGGTGCGTGTGAAAACAGTTGATATCAAAGGTTTTTTTGTTCTGCAAATATTCAATCTTCTTTTTAACGTCATACGACTTACGCGGACAAGGCTCGACTTCACACGATTTGGTGGATGGTGGTCTGTCATCGACACAGTGGAACGATCCTGGTGCTCCTCCGCTCGGTCCCTCGCAGGTGACCGTACGGGTCTTGGTGCCCGGACCACAGGTAGTTGAACACTGCAATATTAAGGAAACAAGTAATCAGATTAGTCATTAAATGACAATTTCCCAAAGCCCCACCCCCAGAACCGCACCTGTTGAAGGGGCTCTGTATTAAGGGAGGAATGGTTTATTTATTTATTTATTTATTTATTTATTTATTTATTTATTTATTTATTTCGTGTACAGAGAATACCTATTCAGTATTGATAAAAAAGAGCTGGTTTACAATAGGGCTTTGTTACAAATAATAATGATAATAATAATGATGCCACTACTACTACTACTACTATTACTACTACTACTAGTACTACTACTACTACTACTACTACTACTACTACTACTACTACTACTACTACTATTTACGCATACAGCACATTAGCAATTTCACCAAACGTTAATTGGGCCCAGGTCAGGGGAGGCACATCGCTACCTGCCTATACCTCGTATCAACTGCAGTATATTACAATTCATGTAGATTATTTAGATCAGAAGGGAAGCGAAATTTTTTTTTTCTGGTACCGACTAACCGGCGTCCAGATCGGCTTATTCAACTAAGGCAGAGGACTTGATCGAAATAGCTACTTATTCATGCACAGGAAAGTACGCATGCGCGTGGAACTTCTCCTCGCTGATAGCATGTGCCATTACACGTGGCGTACGTCGTAAATTGTCGTGTAGTGTGCGTGTCTACACGGTAAACAATCGAAAAAAAGACCGGAAGAAGAACAATTCACAAGTAATTTAATGTGTATACAACATCTCAGATAAATGCCAGCTTAAACCTTGCTCTGTATAATGCATTTTGAAAACACAAAATAATGGGCTTCAATTCAAAATTATGCAGTCTACAATCTATAAAGCTGGTACAACATGGAGTGATTTCAGAATTGGTGTTGGTATCGAGTGTAGTATTAATTTGACCCTAAACACTCGACAACAACACCAAGTCTGAAATCATGGACGGTGTTAGATGGTGGTTTAGTGTGGTGTTTGGTTGTTAACAGCGCGGTGGTACCCGTGTTATGGACTGATTTGAGAAGGTAAAGTTACCACCCCTTGCGTGATTAATCAAAGAATGTAGCCGGTATTTGTCCTATTCGCGCAAATACTAAAACCCATAATATCGTTCAGGTAAGAAAATGTCATTTCAGGCGTGTTGGTGTTAGTGTTGGTCAAAAAGAATTGTGACGAATTGTGTGCGTAACTTGTTTAAGATAGGCGGTGGCAGGCTAATGGGTCACGCCTAACGTTAGTCACGTATGACATAAATTATTGAAAGAACAAGAAAAACGCAATTTGAAACTTCATTTTACCGTAGGTGTAAACGCATAATTTGGCAACACGACAATTAAAAGACACAGCCCCTATACAAGGACATTAATGATTAATTATCTCTACAGATTCAATTCATTAAAATATTATTGTTAATCCCCGTATTAAAATCATTATAAACTTAGATGCCATAATATTTACTATTATTATGATTATGTTATTGTTGGTTATTATCAATACTTATTCATTCGTCATTACTAACTGGATTATTGCTATAATAAGTAAGACAAATAATGATGAATAGTCGAATATAGTAGTACAGGTAATATAAAAAATGCGTATAAATTAAATTTCATGTAAAAACAAGTTGTAGTAGTAATAGAAGTAGTACGCAGTTTGTATATGCTAGTATAGTAGTAAGTACGTAAGTAAGTATAGGTACGTACGTCGTAGTAGTATAAATAGTCAGCAATTGTAGTAGTTAGTAGCTAGTAGTAGTAGTCAGTAGTAGTGCTGTGAATTAATCAATTACATCAGCCCGAATGGCTAAAACATACTCGCTAAACGTCTCCATCGTACTTACTTGGGCGCCGCTCTGCTAATACTCAACTGACTACATACTAACTACTTAACTTACTACTACTACTACTAGCTACTGCTGCTGCTGCTGCTACTACTTACTACGTCTGACCACTAATCTACTGCTACTACTATACGATACGTGACTACTACTACTACTACTCAGCAAGTACTATTACTAATGATGATTACAAGTTATCATTCTAATCAATTATTAGAATTAATAATTAATAATTAGGCCTACATTATGATTAAATTAGTAGTGCCCCTGTAATTACCACTAGTATTATTTATTTAGCAATTATTTGTAAGGCTTTTTATATTAGTAATATATTTTGTTTATTATATTTAGTAATTAATAATAAAATAATTAATATCATTGTTAGTAAAGTAGTAACGTAGTCAGGATAATAACTATGAAATATAGTAATGAGTCTCCCATGTTATTGATATCTTGTATAGTAGTCGCAAGTATAAGTAGAATTATAAAATTATGAATGTAATTGATTGATTTATAATCAATGAATTTGTTTTCTTAGTTTTCTTGCAAAGTATAGCTCAAATGTGCTCTATATGCGTCCCACATAGCCATTCGACCTGAACTGTATCTAACTCAACGGAGGGTAGTCAAGAAAACGTAATTGACCACTCGCAGTGTCAAATTGAATACTGAAAATGGAAGTATATGAAGTTGTAGTTCATGACATCATATCAAAGTATACCTCCTACAATGATTCTACACAGTTGCCCCTAAGTCTGCCAAACCAACAGCATATCAAACTGGAACAGATTGAACTAGTAGGCCGCAACTCGGTGTTTTAGACAGAGTCAATGCCATTGCAGCTCACTTGCACCTATAACCGAACGAAGTGACACTGTATAAATATTCCAGTGCTGCACAGAATCTGCAGTGCACACAATGACAATGCATAATAAGCGACATTAGATCAAAATTTATTAGTTTTTGTGTTTTTTAATTACTTTAATTGAATACTTTTTTCATGATTTTTTGTGGATTTAAAAAATATATATAATTGTTATTGCGCTCAAACGTATTTTAGTTTTTACTTTAGTCATCTCATGAAATCCAAAAATTACTTCACATACTGCGTTTTTGTGAAATAAACACTTGTCTTGAAAATTTTGGACGATATAGGAGAAAGAACTTAAGTTTCAACAAAATATTCCATATTATGAGCATGAGTGTATCTGAAAAATGAACGGAAACTTAATTACAAGCGTAACCAATCATGTTGACCATTATTTCTCTACTTATCAATGTTGTCGACCCATCTACTAGAAAGCAACCACGGTTAGTTCCGTGAAAGAAACCACTGAATCGACTGTCGCATTTGAACCGAATGAGGGCGCATGGATTGCAAAATGCGAGACTTGGGGTTATTGGCCGGACGCGGAGTATCTCGCCCGAGCCCGCTGTTGCTGCAAGAGCCTCTTCTGCTGGGCACACGTTTTGCAACAGATGTCGACGTAGCGTGGCATTTTACAGTAGGTTCGGTACTTGTTACGTTTACATATGACGGAGTCTAGAGGAACACACTCTCCACCTGCAATCATAAAACAGGAGAACGGGAACCAAAGAAAAGACCATCATTTAGCAAGATTTTCAGTTTGAAAAAAATCTGAGCTACATGATTTTCCATGCTACTATTGTCTCTGCTGAGGTCTAAAAATAAGGTCTGAAAAAATTTAGTTCATAACAATCATTAAGTGTTTTTAAAGAGTAATGCAATGAAAGACCATTTGAGTTTTTCCCTCATAAACACAACACAAAATTTCGTAGGTGCGTGTGAAAACAGTTGATATCAAAGGTTTTTTTGTTCTGCAAATATTCAATCTTCTTTTTAACGTCATACGACTTACGCGGACAAGGCTCGACTTCACACGATTTGGTGGATGGTGGTCTGTCATCGACACAGTGGAACGATCCTGGTGCTCCTCCGCTCGGTCCCTCGCAGGTGACCGTACGGGTCTTGGTGCCCGGACCACAGGTAGCTGAACACTGCAATATTAAGGAAACAAGTAATCAGATTAGTCATTAAATGACAATTTCCCAAAGCCCCACCCCCCAGAACCGCACCTGTTGAAGGGGCTCTGTATTAAGGGAGGAATGGTTTATTTATTTATTTATTTATTTATTTATTTATTTATTTCGCATACAGAGAATACCTATTCAGTATTGATAAAAAAGAGCTGGTTTACAATAGGGCTTTGTTAAAAATAATTATTATCATTATTATAATGATAATAATAATAATGATGCCACTACTACTACTACTAGTACTACTACTACTACTACTACTACTAGTACTACTACTACTAGTAGTAGTACTACTACTACTACTACTACTACTACTAGTACTACTACTACTACTACTACTACTACTACTACTATTTACGCATACAGCACATTAGCAATTTCACCAAATGTTAATTGGGCCCAGGTCAGGGGAGGCGCATCGCTACCTGCCTATACCTGGTATCAACTACAGTATATTACAATTCATGTAGATTATTTAGATCTTGTAACAGTTTGTTAGTGTTTGCTAAATCGCTTTATTTTCTATGTAGATTAATTTTTTGATTATTTTTATTGTAAAATTTTGGTTTCGTCCCCCCTCTATTTTTTGGGGGGGGGGGGGTGGTGAACAATTTGCTTTTTTGTTAGGGGGTGGGGCTTGAGCCCCAAAGCCCCACCCCCTAGAACTACGCCTGTTGAAGGGGCTCTGTATTAAGGGAGGAATGGTTTATTAATTAATAAATAAATAAATTAATTAATTAATTAATTTATTTATTTATTTCGCATACAGAGAATACCTATTCAGTATTGATAAAAAGTCGACATTGATAAAAAAGAGCTGGTTTACAATAGGGCTCTGTTAAAAAACAAAACAAGCACAACGAAGAGTTGCATACTTCTGACCACGCCCTTAAAAGATCTAATGTACATACCTCTGACCACGCCCCTGTCACCCAGCTCGCTTCACAGGGCTCCCGTCCGCAGGGTTTGGTGTAAGCCGGTGGCTCGCCCGCACACAGGTACGGATTGACGGGTATTCGATTGTCATCTAGTTCGTTTATACAACGAACTAAACGATTCTTGAAACCGTTGATGCCACAGGTTTCCGAACAATCGGTCCACTCACCGGTCGCCCATGCATAGCTGAAAGCATTTCAGTGAAAAGGGTACTGATCAATATCAGTCAAAAAGTATTCTAAATATCAATTTCTGCAGAGTAAAAGAGGATGTTTATTCGTGTTATTTTAATAGATAACAGAAAACAATGTTTATACACAATTTGAATTGAAATTGTACACAAAATCATTGTTTTGAACAGATTTGGGGTTGACATGTATGTCAGCGTTCTAACAGTATGTCCGATTTCGCAAACATGGTCTCAAAAGATGCACGAGACTTGAAAGTAAAAAGCGAGACCGCCCCATACAGTTTACCTGATGTACAATAGAGGGAAGTGTGTCCGTATATGTATAATTAATATGTAATTTGTCTTGTGAATTGTTAATTGTAGTTATATGCATAAGAGTTTGCGTTTACTGTGTTTTCAGTTATGTCCTGGGCTTTTCTTCTATGTGATGAATGAATATCATGTATTCCCCTTTTCACCTTTTGTTTTTCATTGTTTTTCGATGATACGAGGTGTAACAAAAAGGAAACGAGACTGTGACAGCCACACCCATGACGCAATGTCAATCGATCCGCCGCTCATGTCATTGTGTTGCATCTCATCAACATTCTGCTAGGATATTTGTTCACCTATCTCACTCTGTGCCCCTTCCTCGAGCTGTTGAGTGGGTACGCTCCTGCTTCGCCCCGTCACGATACGAGAAATGGCACAAACATGGAGCGCCTCGAGCTTCTTCAGGAGTCTTTCTCCATAAGCCTCCAGGAGAAGCTCGAGACACTCTGTTGGCCAAACCCAACTAAACCAGGAACTTCAGATTGATTCCCCGCTCCATGTTTGTGCAATCTCTCGTTTGTGACGGGCGCAGTTGGGGCGTGCCACTCAACAGCAAGAGGAAGGGGCACAGAGTGAGATAGGGGAACAATACCGTAACTGAATGTTGATGATATGTTCGGCAATACAGTGACACAGCGGTGGGTCGATTGACTTCATGGGCGTGGCTGTCACAGTCTCGTTTCTTTGTTCTCACACCTCGTATTTGTCAGAGACACTTTTACGATCATAAATAGCATAAAAATAATGTAATCAGTAAAAGTAAAACTAATCACACATTTATGAATTTAGGCTGAAAACTTTATTTGTATTGATATGTCCAAAAAGGTGAAATAGCCATGAATTTCGAATTATAGGTCCCTTAAGTTATGTACAATTGTATTTTATAAGTTCTTACATTGCCGGTGTCGTCGTCGTTGAGGGCAGTGTGGTTGTTGCTTGTGTTGTGGTTGGTTGTGTGGTGGTCGGTTCTGGGGTTGTTGGTTGTGTGGTGGTCGGTTCCGGGGTTGTTGGTTGTGTGGTGGTCGGTTCCGGGGTTGTTGGTTGTGTGGTGGTTGGTTCCGTTGGTTGTGTGGTGGTCGGTTCCGGGGTTGTTGGTTGTGTGGTGGTCGGTTCCGGGGTTGTTGGTTGTGTGGTGGTTGGTTGTGTGGTCGAAGGCTCCGTGCTGGTTTTCCTCTTCGTCGTCTTCCTCGTCGATGTCGGGATCGTGGTCGTAGCACTCCTCGTCGTGGTCGTTGGCCTCTCCGTCGTCCTCACTCTGTCAGGCGTGGAACCACACGGGTGGGTATTGCATCGTTTTCGCTGTCCCTTCGGATTGTAATGGTCCATTCCACAGTACGTTTTACGAACGTTGTCTCTCGTCGCCCTCCGTTTACACTGGTACCGGAAGAAGGAATAGCCTGCCAAATGTGATGGACATTTTTGTAAGTGTATGTATACGCAACACAACAGAATTGTTATTGGGAGAAGCGATCGATGGAGGAGATTTTATCAAGTTTGGCTGGGTATGAAATTAGTGGTGCACATAAATTCTTATAATTACCGGTACATCAACCTACATGTAGCAAATTATCCACTGACTGACTATTTGGGTATCACTTAAAAGCAAGACAAAACCCAGGAGAACGAGGTAATTCATCCTAACACATTCATTGCTAATACGAGACATTTAACCAGGGATAAAAAAAAAATGACCTTAAAAAGTGCAAACCCCCCCCCCCCCCGGGGTTCCGCTGGAAATTTGGAAAAGCTGCCGCAAATGCGTCTTTGTTTACATCCAAAAAATAACACTTGACGCGAGTTGAAAAATCCGTGATAAGGTATCGTATTTGCCGCTTAACCGCATTTATTTTCCTTCGGAAAAATTGAAAAAAGCTGTAGCGATTTACGGACTGGTACAAGCAAAATTTCGCTAATGTTCAGCTCCGTATGACACAAAAAAATGTCGGGGTTCATTTTTACGTTCGGAAATAAATTACGTTAATATTCGGACTCCGTATGATGCTAAAATAATGGTCGGGTGTTTGCTTTACTCGGAAATGGAATAACAGTAATATTCGGCTCTGTATGATGCTAAAA
>JZLH01S0363907.1:6013-43973 GCA_001188425.1 Eucidaris tribuloides
AATGAATGATGGCTCAAAAGATGGGGATGACAATGAGTTCAATGAATAAACTGAATGTTGAAGGATTCATTTATATAAGGGATGGACCTTAGAGGTTAAGACTTTATTTAATGATACGACTTGCAACAGACTGATTGATTTTTGTGTTTACATATATGATATACTTAACACCCTGGTGGGGTGTGGAAGGCGTTGGCTCAAGCCTGCTGGACCTGGTGTGCTAACGTTCAACGAACATTAGAGAGAAAAACTATTTTAACAGTAAACTTTCTTTTTTTTTTCAAGATTTACCTGCAGTGCAATGTAATCACATTCACTTTGATTGTTAATGAATCGACGCATTCACCTGAATGTGCCTAAAATACTGGAATCATTCAACAATAGCGCCTTCATGGGCCTCTTGCGCGAGGGGCTCGCCTTATGCCCTCAATCATAATGTATGTAGCCCTCAGTTGTAATGTATTGTGTCAAGTGGATATGTGGTCTGGGATTAGCATCGATACAAGTTCAGATGTTCAATATTGTCAGAATGTATATATCTCGTCTGTGTTCGTATTGTTTATCTAAACATTAATTAACACCTATGTGTGAAATCTCCTATCAGCTCTGTTGTTAAAAGATGTTTGACTGGGGACCGATATCTTTTGGGGATAAGTCCGGTGTAGACATTAAGAACATGGCAACTGTTTCGATGTTTTGTTTAAAATATGTAGTATCAAACGGAATCCAATTTTGCACGTCAGTTTACTCTTGTCAGGAGCGTCACCTCAAGCTTGTGTCTTATTGCGTTTCCAATTTCCATATTAGATGAACGTTAATTCCCTGAAATGACGTATACATGTAAATATTTAATCTCCTTAGATACCAAAAAATTCTAATAATGTAATCGTTAATGTGTACCAATTTGGAATGCTTTGAGTACATATTTCTGAAATTTTGTATGTATATAACATGTATAGTGGAATAAATAATATATCAATACGTCAAATACTTCAAATGTGTATTTTTAGGTCAAGAATTTTTTCCTCTGGAATGATGTCAAATGTATCTTTTCCGTTTTCATCATTAGGAGTGTATTAAAATCCATTTTAATGCGAATAAAGATATACATAAACCGCCAACTATCCACCCTGGCATACAGCAGCACAGCGCAATTGATAATTCTATTTAACTTAACCGTTCTTTTGGCCGACAGGAAATGCGCAAACGGAGTACAGAGATGTGGAAAACTGGAAATGGAGCTGGGAACAAGGAAGCATCGCGTCTTTATGACAGCGTTGAGGCGGAAATGAGACGAAACAGACGCGAATGGGAAGCTTCGTTATATGATCAAAAAGACAGCGCGTTGGCCCTGGAGACCGAAGCAACGCGAAGCATTGAGATAAAGATAAATATTGATGCAAACGTGTGTGTATGTGTTTTTTTGGTGTGCGCGCGCGGCGCGCGTGTGTGGTGTGTGCCTGTGTGTGGCGTGTGCGTGTGTGTAATATGTGTGTGTGTGTGTAGGTGGTGTATATGTTGTGTATATGTGTGGTGTATGTGTGTCGTGTTGTGTGTGTGTGTTGTGTGTGATGTGTTGTTAGTAGTGTGTGTGTGTGTGGTGTGTTGTGTTCAGTCCAGTTCAGTTCAGTTTATTCGCATTCTAAACATTATATACAATTAGCAAATCAAAGATATGTGATTTCGTGCTCACAAACATGGAGTATCAGGAACGAATTGCAGCTAGAAGAAAACATATCGATTTCTTACGTTAAATAACGGAGAATATGTAGAGACCGCTCACCATAATAGCTTGACAGGCTTGATACAGATGGAGGCCTCAAAACATAATGTAACAAAAACAAACAAAACACAAAAGAAGGGAAAAGGAAGGGAAGAACAAGTTACGAGAACTAGAATGACTGTGCATTTATGCATGTGCTCGTGTGTGCAAGCGTGTGTGTGTCAGTGCGTAATGACAAATCATTTGGGGGTCAAGAAACGTGCATGTACATATTGCATGTGCTGCGTGTATGTATGTAGTTGTGTTTATGTATGTGTACGTTGTGTGCGTGTGCGGGTGTGTGTGTTCATTGTGTTGTGTGTGTGTGCGTATGTGTGTGCGCGCGCTTGCTGTGTGTGTGCTGTGTGTGTGTGGTGGTGTGTGTGCGTGTTGTCTGTGTTTTCTATGCATACCCTTTCAAACTAGTGTATGGCATTACTAGATCTATACTTCAAAGTAACCTGGACAAAACTGACCAACAATGAAAATAATGTCTGGTGAATGTTATACCAGAGAGATGGTACTTTAACGAAATTATGGACACCAAGCCTGCGCGTGGGAAAAAGGTTCAATCACCAAAAGTGTCCTTTCATTTGTTTATGCATAATAAAAATCAGACACACACATTTCATTGTGATTTTCATTCGATTGTTCACAGCAGGTATAGTTCAAACACTGGAACGAGGAATGTGTTTCGAAAGTCGCGAAATGGAAACTAAAGCGAGACAGGGGTGTCTCGAAAACACAGACCTCCGAAACACGACACAGACCACAGACCATCGAAAACCAGACCCAGAGCAGATACACATACACAGACATACAACACAACACACATACACAGACACAGACACATACACATACACACGAACACCATACATACACACACACACAACAACACACACACACACACACACACACACACACAGCACCCACACACAACACACACACACACACAACACACAATATATGGCCCACCCAGAATCTCGAAGAACGAAGACCTCGAACAGACGGCCAGACCCTCGAAAGGCAACTCGAAAACCAGACCTCGAAAACGACACACATCGAAACGGCAGACCATCGAAAAGCAGACCTCGAAAACACAGACCTCGAAAACACAGACCGTCGAAAACACAGACCTCGAAAAAGCAGACGCTCGAAAGGCAAAACCTCGAAAACAAAGACCCGAAAAGGCAAGACCTCGAAAACACAGACCTCGAAACCAGACCTCGAAAACACAGACCCAGGCAGATAACAGCTAATGCGGCACAGACAGAACAGACCACACACCACACACCTACCCACACCCACCCCCTGTTGCACCTAACAAATGTAAATAAATCACCCACAAATGTAACAACAGCCACAAATTATAAAACTTACGCCACAAATGGTAAATAATCACACCACTAAATTAAAAACTTGGGCCCCCCGGGCCGCCCACACAAATGTATAATCGCCAACAAATGAAAAAACGCCACAAATGTAACTCATAATGTCGCCCACAAATGTAATAATCGCATTTTACCCACAATGTAATAAATTTCAACGCTTTTAAAGGATCTTCGTTTATGTCCTTCACGCTTTAATCACGCATTCCTACTAGTCTATAATATCCAGACCCTAGTAAGTAAGATAACGATCTTACTTATTCAATGAAGTATTTTCTTATCCATACTGTGCTGACTTTTCAATGTACCCGTACCCTGATAGTCCTATATCATCAGACTTATAGGAGTTACAAAAAACATATTCTGTAGTCATTATAGTCTCGTACTACCCTCGCATTGTATCCTTGTGGTATCCATATAGCCTACTGACTTTCCAGAATTACCCATTCCAACACTCAGGCTTGTCTTGTATCATCTTACTGTGTTAATTTTGCGATCCATTAGTCTGTGTATCAACCTTAATGATATTTGCAGATAACTTATCTATGTAAAAGGCATTAATCATGAGCACATTAAGGTAACATCCTTGTTACTCTATATTACCTGGATATTCTAACTAAGTGCTGATTTCAGACGCCTCAATTTATATCCCAGTTTCTATGAGTAACCTCAATGAGTATTTTCTTCACCCACATGTGCTGACATTTCGAAGTACGTACCCCGTGGTAGTTAATAAGTCAGACTTAACTGGTATGTCGCTATAATTAATTTGTGTATTAATTATGTAAAACATCCCTACGGGTAGATCTTGGTATGCAGACCTTAAGCTATGTAATAGCACATAATCCACTAACCTGAAAACATGTTGAGTCTAGTGTATAATAGGTAGATAGTACCTAAGTATAATTATCACGATCTTTGGTAGTCTTGGCATAGACCTAAACTTATGTGGTAGCACATTACCCATGAACCTTTAACAGTACTAGTCTATGTATCAGCCGTAAGACTGTTTTGTGTATTCATTGTTAGCCGATCTTCGGTCAAGTCTTCTTCAGGACCTAGGCTTATTAATAGCACATTACCCACAACCTGCTCAGTATTATCTATGTATCAGCTGTAGATGGGAATTGCTGTTAATCATTACCATCTTCGGTATCTTTGTATCAGGTGTGGAATGTGCTATACATAAGCTAAGGTCTGGTAAAAGACTACCGGAAGATGGAAAGTATTAATACACCAAACCCATCTACGGCTGATACATGTACATAGACTACTACTGTTTAAGGTTATGGTAATGTGGCTGTACACATAAGTTTAGGGTCTATTGCCTAGACTACCCGAAAAGCTGATAATTTATACTCAAGTACATCTACATATTAATACATGTCATTAGCACTATACTGTTTCAGGTTGTGGTTAATGTGCTATTACATAAGCTAAGGCTGATAAAAAGACTACCCAGAAGATGGTAATAATTAATACTACATACCTGCTATAAGGCTCGATACATAGACTATACTGTTAAGGTATGGGTAAGGTGGCTATTGCATCAAGCTAAGGTCTGACGATACAAAGACTACCTCGAAGATGGTAAATAATTCAACACAAATTAACCTTCTATATGATACAGCAGACTAATACTGTTTTTCAGGTTGTGGTAATATGCTATACATAAGCTAAGGTCTGATACAAAGACTAACCCGAGATGGTAATGGATTAATAAACAAATACGCTCATCACGGCTGATACATAGACATTACGAAAACTTAAGGTCTGACCGAATAAGACTAGCGAGGATGGTCATCCACGTAAACACAAAGTGTTCATCAAAGGGCTGATACCTAGACTACGATCTTAGCATTAGTTAGCAGTTGTGGGCTTTATTAATTGTGGGTGATGCGATATTTTTATTACATTGTGGGGTAAAGTTGCGTTATTAATTTGTGGGCGATTTTTTTACATTGTGGGTAAAGTGTTTATTAACATTTGTGGGCGTTGTTAACTTTGTTGTGCACACAGACCCCCCCCCCCAGACACAACACACATACATGTACACACATTAACACACATTCACACACACTCAAATAATTTCGCATCTAGGACCTGGAAACACAGATTAAGTAAAGCCATGTTTGTATGGGCTAGGCCTGCCATATAAATGAAGGCTGATGTCATGCATTCTTTTTCATGAAGAATTTTGTGTAGTCAAATGGAAAGTACCGAATTTCTGTCTATTCAATCGTATAGCAAGTGAACTAAACATGAAACTGTTATTATTTTTATTTTGTTTTGTTGAATGCAGTATCAAGCGTGTGATGCATGAGAGTTACAATGGCAAGTAAGAATTTGCTCTTCAGACAACATTGATGCTTTTAAACCAATTGTTAAGATTATGAATGTTAATTCTAAAATATCCGTGAAAAGCTAAAGGTGAATTAGTCTTGATGAATAACCAATTCCCTTTCATTTGATATTTGTCACCAGGGTTCAACATTCCTTTGCCGTTGGTTTCAGTTGTTGGTAAATTCTAAAAATTAGATTCTTTCATTTTAAACGCTTAAGAATGACCTGGTAGATCTATCAACATACTCTGAAAATTGCTCACTCTGAAACTCTCCATTTTTTTCATAGACATTATTTGAAATGTAAAAGGGTGGGGGGGGGGGGACATTTTCGCGATAGGCAACATATCATCAACTACACTTTTCAGAAATTTGAAGGCATCACAATTTGGATCAGCTAAAACAATTATCAGCAGGTTGATGTTGTTTTCTAAGTTCCTGGAATAACAACAGAATGACCAAACTATGTTTGGGCTTTATCTGAAATTAATCCTCACAGGTCAACGAATCACAGGGGGAAATATATAATTTTTAAAATTAAAATACAACAAGACACAAGTCTGACAAAACATGAGTTCTTTCATTACATTTGTGAGAAACTGTCTAGGCCTACATGATTCATCACAGAAACATCAACTACTCATGCTTTATGCCTGGTCAAGGCAGTGGCTCCACTCTTCAAGGACAGATTAAAATGGACCTGCGCTGAATCTACATACAGGTGGGTCCAGAAAGACATGCATAAGAGACAAAGTATGAATAAAATAATTCTGTCTGCAAGCTGAAGCTAAACTTTGACGTTACATGAAATTCCACTGGGCATGCTTTTCAACAAAAAAAAATAAACATTCATGTTTGGTCTACTGATATACCCGCCCTTAACACCCGCCAGCACCCCCGCAGACTATTTAAAAGAATTTATGTCCCCACGCCGCCGCCCGACAGCGTCCCCGCCCCCCCACCCAGCCCCACACGTTCGCCCCGCCCTACGAGCGCCCACCGGGAACCGCCGCACCCAAAGCGAACCCCGCCCGTTCCCAATACACCCCGAGACGGCCGCTACCCCCATCACGCCCGACCAGTACGCATGGCAGTACTGACCCACCCTCCCGCCAAGACAACCCCCGCCTCCCGCCCGCCCCCAACCCCCACCCCCCCCGCGCCCGCACGTCCCCCGCCACATGAGACCCCGCTCCGCCACCACCCGCCGCCGCCACCCCACCCCCCCCCCGCCACTACAACCCGCCCCTCCGCCACATCCCGATATTTAAGAAACCAGAAATAAAATGTAGCAAGAAATTTGTACTTCCATGACTACACAAAAAATTCTTCAGGAAAGAATGCACTGAAATCAAGCTTCATTTTAATATGGAGGCCTAGAGCGCATACAAACAGGCTTACTTATATCTGTGTTTCCAGGTCCGTAGATGGATTATTTTGATTGTGTGTGAATGTGTGTATGTTTGTGTGTGTGTCGGGGGGGTGGGTAGGTGTGGTGTGTGTGTTCTGTCTGTCTGTGAGCATAAGCATGTGTATTTGCTTGGGGTCTGTGTTTCGAGTCTGTTTTTTCGAGGTCTGTGTTTCGAGGTCTGCTTTTTGAGGTCTGGTGTTTTTGAGGTCTGTGTTTTCGAGGTCTGTGTTTTTTCGAGTCTACCTTTCGAGTACTGCGTTTTCGAGGTCCCCCCCCCCTGTGGGTATTTTCGAGGTCTGTGTTTTCGAGTCTGTGTTTCGAGATTCTGGGTGGACCAGTATTATGTGTGTGTGTGTGTGTGTGTGTGTGTGTGTGTGTGTGTGTGTGTGTGTGTGTGTATGTGTGTGATTGTCCTGTGTATGTGTATGTGTGCTGTCTGTGTCCTGGTGTATGTTGTGGTGTTTGTATTCTGTGTATGGTGTAAATGTGTATCTGCTCTGAGGTCTGTGTTTTCGAGGTCTGTGGCTGTGTTTCGAGTCTTGTGTTTTCGAGACACCCACCCAGGAATCTCGGAAGACACAGACCACGAAACCAAGACCTCGAAAGGCAACCTCGAAAACCAAGACCTCGATAAACACCGACCATCGAAAACAGCATTACCTCGAAAAGGCAGACCTCGAAAACAACAGCCATCGAAAAACACGGAACCTCGAAACACAGACCTCGAAAAGGCAGACCTCGAAAACGGCAGACCTCGAAAACACAGCGACCTCGAAACACAGACCTCGAAAACACAGACTCGAAACACAGACCCCAACAAATACAGCATGCTTATGCTCACAAGACAGACAGACATACACACACACAACTCACCCCCCAACACACCAGCATACACACATTTTCACACACACTCAATAAGTACTCTAGGACGCTGGAACGACAGATAAAGTAAAGCCATGTTTGTCATTGGGCTAAGGCCTACCATATAAATGAAGCCTGATTTCATGCATTCTTTATTCCATGGAAGAATTTTTGTGTAGTCATGGAAAGTACAAATGTTCTTGCTATTAATCGGTATAATCATAGACCAAACATAGTTTTTATTTTTTTTTGTTTGAAAAGCATCCCAGTGGAATTTCATCGTAACATCAGGTTTAGCTGTCCCTGGCGAGACAGATTTATTTTATTTCATACTTTGTCTCTTTGGCGATGCTTTCTGACCACCCCTGTATGTAGATCAAGCGCAGCCCATTTTATCTGTCCTGGAGAGTGGAAAGCCACTGCTTACCAGGCCACAAAGCATGAGTAGTTGATGTTCTGTGATGAATCATGTAGGCCTAGACATTTTCTCAACATGTAAGAAAGAACTCATTGTTTTGTCAGACTATGTGTCTTGTTGTATTTAATTTAAAAAATAATAATAATTTCCAAACCCTGTGCATTTTGTGAGCTGAAGGGATTAATTCAGTAAAGCCCAAACATAATTTTTGGTCATCTGTTGTTATCATCGGCAGACTTTCGAAAACAACATCAAACCCTTGCTGATAATTGTTTATCACGCTGACAGATGTGATGTTAAAATTTCTGAATAAAGTGTATTGTATGCCATGTTGCCTAGGAAATATTCCCCCCCCCCACCATCTTTTACATTTCAAAAAGTCTATGAAAAAATGGAGGAGTTCAGAAGTGATCATTTTCAGGCAGTATTGAGTAGATCATCAGTCATGCTAAAGGTTATAAAATTGAAAGAATCTAAGTTTTTAGAATTTTACCAAAACTGACAACTGCAAAGGAATGTTGAACCCTTACAAAATATCAAACTGAAAGGGATTGGTTTTCATCTAGACTAAATTACCTTACTTCACGGAATAGTAGAAATTAAACTTATTATCTTAAAATGGTTTAAAGATCAATGATTTGTCTGAAGGAGAAAATTTCTTACTTGCATTGTAACTCTCATGCATCACACGTGCATAACCATCCCAAAACAAAATAACAAATAAAACATTTCATGTTTAGTCTTACTTGCTATACAAACCGATTAATGAGCAAGAAAATTGTACTTTCATGACCACAAAAAATTCTTTCATGGAAAGAATGCATGAAATCAGGCTCATTTATATGGGCCTAGCCCATACAAACATGGCTTTACTTATTATCTGTGTTTCGCAGGTCCTAGATGGATTATTGATTGTGTGTGAATGTGTGTATGTGTGTGTTTCTGGGGGGGGGTGGGTAGGTGTGTGGTTGTGTGTCTGTCTGTCTGTGAAGCATAGCAATGCGTATTGCTTGGGTCTGTGTTTCGAGGTCTGTGTCTCGAGTCTGTGTTTTCGAGGTCGTGTTTCGAGGTCGTCGTTCTGAGGTCTGTTTTTCGAGGTCTGGCCTTTCGAGGTCTGTGTTTCGAGGTCTGTGTTCGAGGTCTGGCCTTTTCGAGGTCTGTGTTTCGAGGTCTGCCTTTTCGAGGTGTGTGTTTTCGACGGCTGTGTTTCGGCGTCTGGCTTTTCGAGGTCTGTGTTTTCGAGTCTGCCTTTTCGAGTCTGTGTTTCGAGGTCTGTGTTTCGAAGATTCTGGTGGGCCATATATATATATAGATATTGTGTGTGTGTGTGTCGTGTGTTGTGTGTCTGTGTGTGTGTGTGTGTGTGTGTGTGTATTGTATGTATGTGTGTCTGTGTATGTGTTATGTCTGTGTCTGTGATGGTGGGTTTTGTATGTCTGCGTATGTGTATCTGCTCTGAGGTCTGTGTTTTCGAGGCTGTGGTCTGTGTTTCGAGTCTGTGTTACGAGACACCGCAACAGACAAGCTAAAATGATATGTATTATGTGCAATAAAAGTTCAGCCTGATTGGCATATTTTGTTAGGGGTAGATTTTGTGTTGGCATATATCAAATAAATATTAATGTCCAAGTAATCCGTAACGCCGAGCGCAACGGGATTGCAAACATAATTATCCACTGTCCACAGTATGTGTATTAGATTTCTGAAACATTTCATACCCATCCAGGAGAGGTACTTACAAGGAACTTACGATAAAGCAAACTTCATAACGACGGTAAGCACTAAAATAAATTTATAATTCTCAAAGATCTCTGATATCTCCGACTCGTGACACATCAAAACTGAATCAATGAAATATTTTGAATGTATAGCTGTTCAAGAAATAAACAAATTTCTAATGATACTTGGTATATAAATATAATAAATTCCTTTATAATGTTCTGTGATCCTCGTCTGAACTGGTGATGCGAAGAGATGATCATCTCTTCATCTACTTCAGAAGTAAATTTGTTGGTTGTGTAGAAACAGGAACGAAAACGAGTCCTTGGAATTAAACTAAAGCATACCCCGTACTATTGTTGTATCTCAGATTAAGGTCACTTAAATGAACAGTCACAGTTGCTACAAATACTTATGAAAAATTTCGAATCCCCAGTGGGGAAAATAATATATGAATCATTTTGATGACATAGATTACAAATTTTGTCTGAATCATGTTACATGTATCAGCCGGAGTCAATGTAAGGACTGCATGTCGAAAAAACCACAGACACTACACACACACACACACACACACACACACACACACACACACACACACACATACACACACACATATACACACATACACACACACATATATACACACACGCACACGCACACACACGCACACACACACACACACGCGCGCGCGCGCGCGCGCACACACACACATACACACACGTTTGCATCAAATATTTATCTTTATCTCAATGCCTTCGCTTTGCTTCGGGTCTCCAGCGGCCAACGCCGTCATTTTTGCATCATATAACCGGAAGCATTCCCATTCGCTCTGTTTCGTCTCATTTTCGCCTCCAACGCTGTCATAAAGACGCGATGCTTCCTTGTTCCCAGCTACCATTTCCCAGTCCATCACTCTGTACCCTCGTTTGACGCATTCCTGTCGGTCAAAAGAACATAAGTAAAATAGATCAATTCGACTGTGCTGCTGTATGCCAGGGTGGTTAGTTTGGCGGTTTATGTATCATCTTTATTCGCATAAAAAGGCATATTTACATACATATAATGATGAAAAAGGAAAAGAATACATTTGAACATTCACAGACAGAAAAAAATCAAGTAACCATAAAAATACACATTTGATGAGGGCAATAAGGCGACAGCCCCTCGCCGCCAAGAGCCATGAGGACGCTATTGTTGAATGGTTCCCAGTATGTTAGCACATTCAGGTGAATGTGTGACTACATTAACAAATTCAAAGTGAATGTGAATATTACATTGCACTGCAGGAATAAAACATAAAGATTACTGCAAATAGTTGAAGTTAGCACCACCAGGCTCCCAGCAGGCCTTGAGCCAACGCCTTCCCACCCCCACAGGTGTTAAGTATATCATATTAAACACAAAAAATCAATCAGTTGTTGCAGCTCGTCATCATTAAATAAGTCATATACCTTAATCCCATCCCTTATATCAATGAAATCCTTCAACATCTCAGTTTTACATTGCAACTCATCCCTATCCTATTTGAGCCATCATTATTAATATTGCACTTAACCAAAATACCTGTAGCTTCCCTCATGTTACTACTAAACAGATGTAGGATTTAAACAAGATATTTGTATTGTTGATTTCAAGAGTTCAGAACCATGAAGGGTAGCCTTATTTTAAAAATTCTGAAATATATTTACTAACTTTTGTTCAAGAGGAATACTGTCAGATAAATATGCAACAAGTTCCCAGTGAGTTGTATAACTTATTTTCCATATTTTTTGAAGTGCTTTTCTCCACGCTATACAAATATCTTTGAATCCCTTACTGACAACAGACCAAATGGGAGAACCATAAAAACTACAACAATACTGTTTAAAAATACGACACTGCAGTGAAGAGTGAATATGCACAACGTCAGCTCTAAACATATTAAAACTTTTCCAAAACTGAGCAATAGCATGACGTACACAGCTTTCAGGGTCACTAGTACTCAGATAATGCCCTAAATGTGTAGCATTTTCTGAATTCTGAATTAAAGTACCATTCACAGAAACTACACAACTTTTAGGCAAAATTACCTCTTCCTTTAATGTTTAAATACTAAAAACTGACATTTGTTTCCATTAAATAATATGTTCATTGGCATACTCTGTGCATATATCTATTAGTTTCTGTAATCCTTTCTTTGTTGGAGCCAACAATGACAAATCATCTGCATATCCAAGACAGCCTGCGTAACTATTACCCATTTTACAACCAATTCCACTCTCTTCAATTCTTAAAAACAAATCATCTACATATACTAAAAACAGTACGGGGGATAAAACCCCACCCTGTTTCATACCATTCTGTACTGAAACCATATCGAATACTTTGTACCCCACCTTACTTGTAAACACTGTTGTGAATACAGATTTAACAAAACTCTCAAAATTAATGGAGAAATGTTCCTTTGTAATAAGTTTCCAAATAATTTTGAATAATTTACACGATCAAAAGCCTTTAACTCGCAAAACCACCAAATTTGGCGGTTTTCACTTCGCTTTGCGGGCAAAAAACAAAATGAAGTACCCGCCAAACGGATTTTTGGCGGGTTTTGGTGGTTTACAATGGCATTGGGATACCTGAAAAAAAAACATTATTTCAGTAAAATAGGAATCACAAGGGTCTCATGCCTTAAAATCAAGGCCACTCCGCGACAAAAACTCCTCCAAGCCGCCACACAGGGTCCAAGAGAAGGGGCGCGTATGTACTTCACGTGCAAAATCCTGGCAAAAACCGCGGCATCCATTTTTTTTTTTGGGGGGGGGGGCAGTGGATATACGGACATGCCGGACTCGGACTCGGACTCGGACTCGGACTCGGGTGCATCACTGTAATCGATACACAGCATTTTGTTTTGAAATATTTGTACATGTATACAAATTGCATGATTGATTTTATACCTTTGCTGTAGCTTTCATCAATGCCTTTCCAAGCCCTTTACCTGTAACCAAAACAGATTTCAAAATATGACTTCTGTAATATTCACAACTACATTAAGAGGAGGAAGAAAAAGAAAAAAGAAAGAAGAAGAAGAAGAAGAAGAAGAAGAAGAAGAAGAAGAAGAAGAATATAGAAGAAAAGAACGAAAAAGAAAAAGAAGACGAAGAAAAGAAAAGAAGATGAAGATGAAGAAGAAGAAAAGAACGAAGAAGAAGTAGAACAAGAACAACAAGAAGAACAAGAACAAGAAGAAGAAGAACAACAACAACAACAGCAACAAGAACAACAACAACAAGCAAAATGATTTTCTATACCTGATATGTACACAAATCCACTTAATATATTTTTAGCCTAATGTCTCATCGAAGTATTCATAGAGCTATTCACAAAAGAAAGTTGCACGCGCACTTAGATAATTGCAATTTCCTGGCGAGATATAAGGACTTGTTAATATCCGATTGTGTCGCATTTGTGCATGTATAACAAGCACGGTATTTAAAAACCTCTATTGTTTTCATGATTTCGGTATCTCATTGTTCCACCATATGTTTTACACTTAGGCTAAGTCAGAATTTCATTCAGTTGGAATTAAACATTTGTCATAAGTGGGGCAGAGTTATATGTAAAGTTCAACCGCACAAAAAGAAAGAGGGCATACAACTAAAAGCGGATTGGATGTATTATATTAATGCCGCCGCTTTTGTTCTGAGTTGGGCTGGATGTTAGCAAGTCGGCAAAATCTTGAAAATGTCCAGGACGTTGATACAGTATCTCCCGGGGGAGGGGGGGGGGCACTGTCATTACAAGGTACACACCGTGCGCTCGTATGGACTTTCAAAATGGACTCTAAACAATCTGACGATCTCTGTCGATATCCTGAACAAGTATACAAGTATTCAAATACCCTAAACAAGTATTCATGTCTAAAAGATACAAAGTCAGCCTTCTGTTAAAAGTATACCCTTTTTCCTAATTATGGCGGTTATGATATATACCCTTTTTACTGTACGCGCAGACACCGCCCAACCGTGCAAGCAACCCTTTTACGCCCTTTTTTCACACGCGCGTGGTGTACACCTTGTAGAGACAGTGCCCTACCCCCCCCCCCTCCCAGTAGTATCTGCTATATCGTGTTAGATCCGATCGATTCGTACAACATTCTTACCCCTGTGTGTCGGTGTCACAGAGATGAGATCCAGAAAACCAGCCAGCCCAACATACGATCGAAAGGTTCCGTAAAACAAAGTGCAGCCAACGATTACCCCTCGGGCCGTCTCGTGGTTCGGAACATGTTCCACCACCATAGAGGAGAACATAGGATTTTCCCCAAAGCCATATCGAATCAGATCTGTAATGGAAGATATAAAACCGGGTTAGCGTTGCGTTTAAAGATTGATTCCAGGATTTGCAAGTCCATCACTTCACAGATGGTTCAGTTGACCCCGTGATTCCACAGATCTTTGAAGAGTGGGATAGTTTTTTAACTGAGGATTATACAGAAACTATTCGTCTAGTGATAAAAGACTGTATGGATGCTTATTGTTAAGTTTTGCTAGAATGCCGGCACCTTTAAATAGGCTGTTTTCGTAATATATTCAAATTTCATGCATGTCTTTCAAACAAAGTTTGTTCTTGACAGCCTAAAAGCTTGTCCGAGGCTTGTCCGACATAGCAACAAGTAATGTACGCAACTTGCATTTTCGGTATTGAAAATGTATTCATAGAAACAGATGAAAGAAATAGACCATCACTAGGCTTCGGAAGAGAAAACATTCATAAATTTGAACACATTATGAAACTGGTCTATTGTTATGTGTATCTGGTGCACACATGAATAGTCTTGACATAGATAACATAGCTTTCCTGGGAACTTGTCTATAGCGTTTATAAAATCAGTGGTGGCACAGTTGACCATTATCTGCACATACGCAAATTGTAACTGTGAACTCCCTTATACCAAACGGTAGTTTAGTACTTACAAATGATGTGTTGAAAGTTCGAGATAAATACGCCACGAATTTGTTGTTTTATGAGGAAAACTAATAACGATATGCTACCAGAATATCGTTCTTTCTGCGAGTCTAAATTTTGCTCAACGCCCGTGTCCGTTAACGTCAATGTGTAAACCTTGAAGTTTAAATGTCCAGATTTTCACCAAAACTACGTATTCTACCGAAAGGTTCTGTGACAAGTGTTTATTTAACTATTTCACATTGTGAAAGACTTGAGCTGATTTCATTCATTTTGCCGCTTTCTATCGTGCAAATCCTGTACTTTGTCTTTGATCATATACCTCCTATACACATAATTGACATGCGTCGCTCCGATTTACTGGACCTATGTTACGTAACCCTCCCCATCCAGTGGGTACGCCACCTCTGTGATGTACTGGTATTACAATATTCTTTGAAATTGAAACCCGGCACATCTAGGCCCCTACGTCACTTTGTCACCATTCTATTCTATAATACACACAAGTTTCCGCTCCCCTCTCCCGGGGGGCGGGGGCCGTTAGTATACTACCTATGACTGTGCCACGATTGAGACCTTGTTGCGGCATAACTTGTCGCCGCCTCACAAATTGTCGCCGGCGACAATTTGTGCCCGGAGGTGACAGAACAAATTGTCGCCAGCCATAATCAAATCTAATTTAATTGTTTGTGGATATGTGGGTGGTATGTGTGTGTGTGTCTGTAAGTGTCTGTTTTGGTGTGTTTGAGTGTCTGTCTGTCTGTTTGTGTGTTTGTCTGTGTGTCTGTGTGTCTGTTTGTCTGTATATAATGTGTCTGTTTGTGTGTCTGTCTCTATGACCATGTGTGTTTGTCTGAGTGTCTCTGTGTGCCTCTGTGTGTCTCTGTGTGTCTGTATAATTGTCCGTGTTTGTGTGCCTGTACGTGTCACCGGCGACAATTTGTGCCGTTTTGTGCAAAACCTGACGGCACAAATTATCGCTGCACAAATTGTCGCCGGCGACCTCCATTTGCAACCCTAAATTCCAGCTCCAGAGCATCATAATTTCAGAAGGTACAGAAATGTTTCATTTTTATCAAGAATTTCAGAGACCTAATGCCCCCCCCCCCCCCCCAACCATCACCACCGAACGAGTTTTTTGGCTGCGCGGATTCGGGCCAGAGCATTGCCCTTTCAGCAAGGCGCACCAAATAAACGCCGCGTCCCTGTTCGAAGCATAGCATTTTGAGGTCTGTATAAGGTCTTAGCTCCAGCTCCGGAGACCCTCATCTTTTCGCTCGAGCTAGTCTGGCTGCCAGACGTATTGGGTAGACCAGCAAAATAAATTTTTCTACTAGCGGCCGGCCTCTGCTTCGCAGAGGCGGAGTCTGGAATTCAGACTACGCTCGAGCCAGCTCCAGAACCCCCAATTTGAAATTTCGGTGTGTGGTGCCTAAGTATTCCATTGTAAGCTGACTGCCCCCCCCCCCTCCCCTCCCCGTCCAGAAGTTACGCCATTGCTTTGACTATAATTCAGGTATATAAGCATGCCTAACAAAAACATTAATCTCAGCGCTGACTCATTGCATAACCTATTGAATTATCGTTTTTCAACCCCCCCCCCTTACCCCACTTATGGCCGACATAAACTCCAGTCTTCTGAAACCGAATTGGTCTCTGGTAGGAATGCATTTTATGAGGTACCGCATGGCGGCCGTGCTGCTCACGTCCAAAAGAAACACAGCAAGAAGAATTACACGACGCAATTAAAGAATACGGAAGCCCCTAAGCGCCATCCGACTTGACGAGACGGCGAGATATTCTATCTTGCCAAGTGGACTTTTAGAAAGCTGTATGTCGTTAAGGCGACATCTTACCATGTTGACTTGTTTGTATGTCTTCATGGCGACAAACGTTATCTTACCATGTCGAGTTTGAAAAAGTTTTATGTCGTCATGGCAACACACAACTGTTTAAAAGTCGACATGTCAAGATAACGTATATCGCCATGTCGACACATAATAAGGCTATTATGTCGACTACGCGAAATAGAATGTCTCGCCATCTCGTCAAGTTAAATGACACGTATTCTTTTACCTTCTTCAGTTATCAAGACAGCATCTGGTTCATTCTCGTGCTCCGCAACCTCTTGATTGAGGCGATAAATCGCTGGCACGTCCTCGACTCGAGCCGGACGAATAACATACGTCGCCATCATGGACTGACCAGTCTAGTGCAAGTATTAATAGCAACTATGATAATAATAGTAATAATAATAATAATAATAATAGTAATCAATAATAATAATAATAATAATAATAATAATAATAATAATAATAATAATAATAATAATAATAATAATAATAATAATAATAATAATAATAATAATAATAATAATAATAATAATAATAGAAATGGGTTCTTGTAGTGCGCTATTCACCGCAGTATCGTAGCGTTTACACATTAGTATTACCCCGGTCACAGGATACAATTCAATCCAACACTACTAGTGCTCTCTCTCCACAGGAGAAATCCAGCCAGTCGCCTTTCTACAGGGATATACATGCCGAACAACCAACATACACATTCCCATCTTACCGGGTACCCATTTATACCTGTGGGTAGAGATCAGCGTGTGGATAATAAGGAGGATAAGGCTTCTACAATAAAGATGATGGCCTTTTCTCCACATTATTAAAGCCCAATTAATCAAAAAGAACAGAGCCTGCTCTTGCTAATGAGGTATAACTCAAATGACCTTATCACCATATTAACCCTTTGGATGCTATAATGTAAAATATAGTCGAAAATATCGGGGGTACCCTGTAATCTAGGGGTCCCCCCCCCGAGATTTTTCATTAATTAATTTTGAAAAAGAAAGACATTCAGAATCTGTTTTTGGTGGGATATGACCTTTGTGCCATAAAGCTTTCAAATAAAAAAAATCCCCACAACTAAACTTGGGCTTTAATGTACTAAAAAGTCGCATTACAGCAATTTAGGATGTTTGCAATGATAAACCGCCTTTAGAATTGTGAAAGAATAAGAAATTACAACTTGAGGAGGTTCTTTTCTTTTCACCGAATAGCGTCGTATAATTGATTATGCTCACTGCTCTGATCAAAGTTTAATGACATTATTGGGAACGCTTGGAAATGCCTCAAGAACCAAATCAGTTGAACATTTACCAACTATACACTAGCTGTTGTAGATCTCTTTTGTAACATAAATATAGAGTTTGTATACTGCTGTATGAATTTACCTAAATTATACTGCAATAAGAAATATAAGGTAATACAAGTGTGTTATAAAGCATAAACAAAGTTTTTTACAGGAAGATATGGTGGAGTTTACATAACATACCAATATTACGAGCAATTGGTGTGGAAATATATTTAACATGATCAGACAAGTTCAAATATTCATTTATAACAACACCTAAAAATTTAGCACATGACTTTTGTTCAAGTAATATATTATCAATGAATAAAGGATTATTATCAAAATTGTCTTTCCCTCTAGAACTTTTAAGATGAATAGAATTAGTTTTAAAAGTATTAAAGGCCCACTGTCATGACAGAATGGAAAAACGCCCTCTTTTGACTCTAATTTTAAAATTGGGGCACTAATTCTACCCATAATGCAACAGATAATCCTGAAGGTGTTGTAAAATAGAGCATTTGTTTTCCTCCTGCTATCTGTAGACTACGGCACTGCAACAATCCATATTCGTGAGTATGTGCCTGTATCTAAAGACTAGTACTCATCCTCTCGGTGGTCGAGTTGACCCTTGACAGTTGACCTTTTATTGGAGCAGATAAAAGTGAATTTGAGCAATAATCGTTCAGTTGATGATAAAAGTATGAAATTTGGTGCAAATATAGAGTCAAAGTCACTCTTTCAGAAAAAGATCCTGGCCACGAAAAAAAAAATCCAAGATGGCGGCCATTTTCCAAGATGGCTGCCAAGTGACAACATAATTATGAGATATTTTGTTTGTTGAGGGAGTTTCGCAGCAACTCCGACGGCGCTTGGAGAACCATGGCATCCACGCCGTGTTTAAATCCGACACTACGATCCGCAAGCACCTTGTCCGCCCGAAGGACCCTGCACTCCCCGATAGGCGCGATGGCGTTGTCTACAAGATCCCCTGCGGGAATTGTGACAAGGTCTACATCGGAAAGACAGGTAGACCAGTTCGAGTTGGTGAAAGAATGCTCGAACATCGCAGGGACGTCAGACTTATGCGCACTGACGGTTCAGCGGTAGCAGAGCATTATCCACCTAACTGGGGTGCAGTCCGGTGCATCGCCTACGACAAGCACTGGTATTCGCGTCACGTTAAGGAAGCTATACAGATCCGGCTCCACAGAGACAGCGGGATCGACATCCCGGAAGCTTGGCTACCCACCATCCCGCCGCCATGCTCCCCCCGCCGCGACCGGTGGGGGCGCTGTCCCCTTGGCCTCCGTAGCGGCATTAGGCATGCCGGCAGCGGCTCTGAACAATAGCGTGTTTTTCGCCTCAGCCGACGTACGCCGGCTATTCAACCGACGCAGGGAGGTGACGGGGGCTTGCGTCCGTCGTTGCTTCGGAACAAACTCACGTTTATAAGTACTTTCCGCAAATTCGTGTACAGTCGGTGACGAACCTACTAATCGCCCCTCCGCCCACCCCCCCCCCGGAGCCCGTATGACGTTCACTGGCTAATAGAGATCCGGTGTATGATCCCTGCGATTTCAACATGGCAATACCAGTAAGACCAAAGAGGTCACGGGAAGGGAAGAAGGAGGAAGATACAAAAGGGATTAAACGAGAGAATAGAAGGATAGAGAGGAGAAAATATTAAGCAACACAAAGTAAAAAAAGCACATAGAAAGAAAGAAGGAAACATATGAAAAGGTAATAAAGGTCAAAGACGGAGAATGAAAGATAGTTAGACACCTAGGGAAAGCAGGAAAAATAAACAGATTAGAAAGAATGAAAGATGGATAAAGGAAATAATTAAAGAACAAGAAAGATAGAAGAGAATGGAAAGAAATAAGAATAACGAAGATAGCACGAAGAAGGAAAAAGAAAAGAGTAGAGATTGCAAAGTGAGAAGAAATGAATAAAGAAAGCTAGAAAGGAAAGTATAAGGGAAAAGAAAGGATTAGTAAGAGATGAAAGAAAGAATAAATCAAAGACTTAGAGCAAATGGAAAAAGTAATGAATTCAACAGATAGACAGAATGGTAAATAAGAACTAGAAAGAGTAGAGGAAACATGAAAAAAAAGAATGATAGAATGAAAGAAAAAGAAATGACTGGAAAGGACAAAACAAAAGAAAGCTAATAGGAAAGAGAAAGATAGACAAATTGAATGAAAGACAGATGATCAAGATAGTTAATAAAGAAAAAAGAAAGAATAGAGACTTGAAAGGAGGAAGAATGAATAAAACGACAGAATAAAAGAAAAAGAAATGAATGAAAAGGACAAACTAAATGGAAGTTAATTAAAGAAAGAGGGAAGATAGACAGGAATGAATGAACGACAGATGAAGATAGTAATAAAAGAAAGACAGAGGAATGAAGGAAAGATGATGACAGATGGTAAACAAATAACATTAGAAAAGGAAGATAGGGGGAATTGAAAAGAATGAACGAAGAATGGAATACTAGAAAGAAAGAAGAAAAGAAAGAAAAATCAAAGGAAAAAGAATGAACTTGAACGATAGACAGAAAGTAATAAAGAAAAAGAAAGATAGGAAAGAATAGAAGAATATATGACGAAGATGGACAACTAGAAAGAAAATATAAAAAGAAAATGGAAAAGAATGAACGAAAGATAGATAGAAAGTAAGAAAGAAAAAGAAAGATAGAGAGAATGAAAAAATGAATTATATATAAAAGAAATAATAAAGAAAGAGAAAGAAATACAGAGAGAATGAAATAAAAAGAGTTAACGAAATACAGAAAAGAAAAACGAAAAAAAAAATAACAACTAAATCAACTTGATATCGGGTTCGAGCATGCATGCTGTGCTGATAAGCCGGATGTTTACCTTGATATTAGCCCGCTGATTGGTTGTTGACTCGATGGATCCCATTCTGCGTTCTTGATCTGCACCGACGTAAAAACGGCCAAGCCCCGTCGTAGATTTCAACAACGCAGCGGTCAGACCGCTGTTACTATAGTGACCGCTCGATTTTTGCACACGTACCGCAAATTCTACGTCCGCGTTGAAGTTGCGAAAACCGCCTAATAGCAGCAGCGTCGCGGCGCCAACCAATCACGGGGGCACTCCCGGTGCGGTTAACGCTCGCGGCCGCTATAAAAGACGCGTGCACGGCGCTCGTTCTACATTGCCTGATGAAGGCTAGCAGTTGCAGCCGGAACGTCGCAATCTCTTTTCGTCCGCTACATCGTGTGACAACTGATTAACTCTAGTACTCTCTCATCTTGATACCACGATGATCAACATGTTCCGATCTATGACATATTTGCCAAGTTTTGGTTGGATGTGGGTCAAAATTGATAACAATTTCAATTCTGAACTTGGGGTAGATGTCTCATGGGAAGCAAAAGGTCAAAGGTCATTGGCAGGGGGTCAATGACCTTTTTGAGTTCAATGTTAGGTTTTTTGAGCAAGTTTCTATCATGTTGCACCCAATATTGTGACCAAATTTGGGTGGTAGATGTCTCATAGGGAGCTGAAGGTCACCAAAAGGTCAAAGGTCACCTTGGGGTCAATGACCTTTTTTAGCCCAATGTTGAGTTTTTGAGCAAGTTTCGTCCATAACTTTGCCCTCATTTGCATAATCCTGATAATTGTGACTAAACTTTGATGGTAGATGTCTTATAGGTACCTGAATGTCATCGAAAAGTCAAAGATCACTGGAAGGGTTCGACAACCTTTTTGAGCCCAATATCATGTTTTTTGAGCAAGTTTCCATTATGTCCCGTAACGTTGTCCCCTTTCGCCCAATTGTGACTGAACTTGGGTGGTAGATGTCTCATACGAAGCTGAAGGTCACCAATAGGTCACTGGTAGGGGTCAAAAACCTTTTGAGCCCCGTGTTACATTTTTGAGCAAGTTTGTATGTATGCGAAACTGGGCGACACACATTTTGGGGATCACCTGGTTCCTTGTTTACGGTAGTGACAACGTAGCTGCCAATTCTACTTTTCTATGTGCCTCTATCTGATTTTTTTTTTTCTCGTGTTGTTTTCAGAACATTAATTTCTGTAGGCCTACTTCTGGGTCGATTTTGTCCGAAGTTTGATTCACGTGTCAAGATAACAAAATAGTGGCCTCTTTTAGTAAAAAAAAAAATGGTCCACGTCAGTAGAGATTAAATTTGCTTAAGTTAGACAATTTATTAACATTGTCAATGTTATTACGTGAGATCAAGGATTGGGTTATGGGTGAACAGCACCAGTAGTTGACAACAAGATAGGAGGCCCAGAAGGTAAGAATAGAGGTTTGGGGTTTGAAACACACGGGTAGTTCTATTGTTATGGGCGGGTTGAGGAAGCCGAGACTTTTCCTGATGGTTAGAAGGAATGATGTGGAAGATGCAGATGTGTGAAGAATGGACTACGCTACACTCCGCTCTGCAGCTGCTCGTGTGATTAAATTTGTCAGGCACCCAAGGTGGAAGATGATCAACGGAGGTAAAGGGGTAGTTTAGCATTCCATTCGGACAGTGAGGTTAAGATTAGAATGATGTTTCAGTTATTACTGTTGAGTTGGAATATAAAGCTTGGATCATAGACCTTTTTTTTTTACGTCAGTTACGTTGCTAAGGAATGAAGATGCAGGGTGAATAGTGGAACTCCATACGTGAAACACTCATCATAATTCTTATACTAGAGGCCTTTTTCAAAGTGTGATACCTGTTGAAGTTTTTATTTAAAAGGAGAAAACAAATTACCTTAATTTGACTTTGATTTTCCGAGTTCAGGAAACGTAGAGAGGATGTCCCAGGTTCAAGAAAATTGGGGGAGGGGATTTAATACGTTAATTACATCAGTGTTAAATCGTGATTTTTATTTCATGTAGCGAACCGATTAACTTTATTTTCAAGGTTGAAGAATGTAGACACATGGGCGGCGGGGGGGGGGGTAAAGTGATTGTTTTAAATATATTTCTGGATCACCTAGACTCCTGGAGTAGACAGTTTATTCAGCTCTATGTTATGTCATTTGGAGAGTTTGTAAGAGATTATTAAGATATTATCTGGGGGGAATACTGTTACCTTGTGGAGTTTTAATTTTTACTTTTGTTGAATAAAGGGTTAACACAAAATAATGCCTGTGTTTTCATATACTTTTCTGGATCATAGCGGCCAAAAACACAGAAGTGGTTGGATCAATCAAACATCTCGACATATCGATGACGATATGTGTAGTTTGCATGATATCGGTATTTGGCGGTCAAATTTTTTTTTTTTATATATATTCACTGTCTAAAAATTTTGAACTTTTACTCAATTTTGACCCACATTCAACAAAAACTTGGCAAATATCTTATAATGATGTGGCAGCCATCTTGGAGTGACCGCCATCTTGGAATTTTTCGTGGCGAGGATCTTTATTTCTTTTTATGGGACATAATAGAAACTTGCTTAAAAAATTAACATTGGGCTCAAAAAGGTCCTTGACGGCTGCCAGTGACCTTTAACCTTTTGGTGATACATGTATGAGCTCTCTATGAGACATCTTCCACCCAAGTTTAGTCACAATTGTGTAAATGGGGTCAAAGTAAAGGGACATAACAAAAACTTGGCCCCAAAAATTAAAGTTGGGCTCAAAAAGGTCGTTGATCCCTGGCAGTGACCTTTGACCTTTCGGTCACCTTCAGCTTCCTATAAAACATCTACCACCCAAGTTTGGTCACAATTGCACAAATAGGAGCAAAGTTACGCGACACATATCAATTTCTAAGCGATCTTTTACTTTCTTCATGGTCTAGAGTTTTGTAACACAATGGCAAACTGGAACTGAAACCATCATTTTGGGCACATTTTTTGCCATTGTAGCAAATCTACAAGATGTATATACTATTGACACGAGATTTATGATAATCAAATGTTTCTCTTTAAGGTTAGATCAAAATATGTGACCAAAGTCCATGTTATCATCCGCGGAATTGAGTCTAAAAACTTCCTATTTGGTCAAAAATCTCGTGGAAGATCCCTGGTTTTCCCATCTTTTCTGACTTTGCCGCCTCATAAAATGAAAGTGCGTCATCGATAAATATATTGACAATAAGTATTTGTAGCAGGAAGTATAAGGATTCTAAAAATGTAAAAATCAAATTTTATTGCTTAGGAGAAGGCCAGCGGAATTGGCAAAAATCAAACACAACCTACATTTTCTCCTAGTCCCAGCTGCACGCAGCCTTTATTTTATGCGTTCAAGTGTGAATGAGAACAATGACAGCAGTTCGTCGCTTCCTCCTATACGGAGGACGGTGAGAGAGCAGTGACGCATGACCTGTGCGGTACCTCGGATTTCTCTGTGCAAAAGACGATCATTTTCTTTTGTTAAGAAATTCATATGTAATAGAAACTTGCCCAAAAATTAACATTGGGCTCAGAAAGGCTGTTGAACCCTGCCAGTGACCTTTAACCTTTCGGTGACCTTTAGCTTCATAATACACCCAAGTTTGGTCACAATTGTGCAAATGGGAGCAAAGTTATGGGGCATAATAGAAACTTGCTCAAAAAACATAACATTGGGCTCAAAATGGTCATTGACCCTTGCAGGTGACCCTTTGAACTTTTGGTGACCTTCAGCTTCCTGTGTGACATCTACCACCCAAGTTTGGTCGCAATTGTGAAAAATAGGGGCAAAGTTATGGGAAATAAAAGAAACTTGCTTTAAAAAAATGAACATTTGGCTCAGAATGGTCATTGACCCCTGCCTCTAACCTTTGACCTTTTGGTGACCTTCAGCCTCCTATGAGACATCTTCCACTTAAGTTCAAAGTTGAAATTTTAATCAATTTTGACACACATCCAACAAAACACCTGGCAATTATCTTATAATGATGTCATCTGGCAGCCGTCTTGGAATTTTTCGTGGCCAGAATCTTTTTCTGAAAGAGCGACCTTAACTCTACATTTGCGCCAAATTTCATGCTTGTATCATCATCTGAACGATTCTTATGGTTATCTGTTCCACTATTTCAGGGATTACATATTGCTCCTAATGCTCCTGAACCAAAAAGAGTATTTGGGTAGTTCAATGTTTAGGTTGGCAATTAAAGTGTTGTAATCTGTATGGGAACAAAATACATTGGTGTCGTCAGCAAAAATAATGTATTTTAACGAATAACTCAAGAACAAATTGGGTCCAAGGATGGACCCCTGTGGAACGCTACAAGTTAAAGGGAGCATACCAGAACAAGAATCGTGGACAGTGTTTTGAAATCGATCCGACAAAAATAGCTAACGAACCACTCAGGGCCAAGCCCCTTATTCCATAGTATTGTAATTTTGTTAATAGAATCGAGTGCTAAGGTCCATAAACACGCCAATGACGTGCTTATGGTCTCCCAAGGCGCTCGACACTCTGTCGTATAGTTTTAAGATAGATCGCGGTCCAGATCCTTACCTGTAACTCGACACGTAGAGCAATATGGCAGTCACACTGTACTAGTACGTTTAGACCTATGGCTATGGCGAACTCCTATTCCTGGTCCGCGGAACCATCCATATAGGCCTACATGTAAACTGAAAAATGGTGGACGTAATAATGTAAACCACGACTTAAGCAAAGCAAACTACCCAAGTATGTCCAAGTCATTGTCATCGCGATTCTGTGAACCATTGATTCCTCGGTTTCATAGGCCGTAAATTTTGTCAAAGTTATGTACCTCCTTTGTACTTCAAATAATAGGAAATCAGAAATGTATAACCTGAAAAATCTATTCGTTTAGCTAAATTGAACGATTACACAATACTTTCCACACTCTCACTCTCATTGGAGTTTCTTTGTTAACCATTAGGAAGTGTATATATACCCCGCTGCTGGTAACACACAACTATTTCTTTATTTGATACCCCTATGCCAGTAGCCAATCAGAAGGAGTGTAACTCCCACGCACATTACGTATGCGGGTTTAAAATTCATGGCGCTTGTACGCGAGCTCGAGCGTAAGTGACGCCAGCTGCCTTACGTTACTGTACATGACATTGATCGCGAGGAAGCGGCTCCGAAAATCCCCGCAAATGACGTCAGTTTCAGATCGGTAAGTGTGTTTACTTTTCATCTGTTTCGCCATATTATTATTATTCTATTGTACATTAAATTGACATACTATAACAGCATTCCGAAGCAAATTTGTTGGAGTATAATGGCAAGCAAGAGTAGGGTCAGCCTGACCTAATCAAGCCTACCTGGGGTGGCTTAGTCCCGCGTACTGTGATTTATGTATGCTACAGATACCCCGAAATTTGTCACTATCCTTGCGGATAAGTTATGGGTGTCTATTAATGTCTGAATCAGATGACAACTTAAAACATGAAATTTCCAAAGAATTCAATTCCTGCGTGTTATGTATGGCGTTCCATAGTTATGGTGCTCCATAGTTGAACGTGTTCTGTGTAACACGTACACACGTGTACAACGTTTGAGCTACGTTGAGTTGTGTAATAAAGGCTACACTGTAACGTTTACATCTCAAGCTGTCCTTACTGATTTGTTGCGTCCCCAAACTCTACATTGGCGACGAGTGAAAACCATGGCTGCTCTGCAATTACCAGCACCGTCTCCATTTCTCCAGACCCCAGGCGAAACCTCCCGTGCCCTGGGAAAGGTGGATTTCAGGCTTCGAAACTATACTCTAGCACGAACAGGTTTGAACACTGAAAGCGACGAGCGTAGCGGGCGATTCTCGCTCACTGCGTGGGGACAGAGGCAAAACGATACTCGATTCAGATGGAAGGACGACAGCGGCAATGCATCACCAAATTTGAAGATGCCAGAGAGCATTGGAAAAGCAATATGGCGAAGAAAAGTGTTATGATGGAACGGTATAAGTTTCGTCTAAAGAGACCCAGGGGCAAGGAGAGCCTGTAAAAGTTGTTACATGTCTCGGTGAGTTGGCCACGAACTTGCAAATTTGGGGACCTCAGGGACGAAATTGATCAGGGACCAAATCATCGAAAAAACATCGATTCCTCGGATTCGCGAACGGACTGCTTATGGAGGATGACTCGCTAACACTTGAGAAGCCTTAACCCTAGTGTGAAGTTGAGTCGGCACATGTTGGATTCAAAGACATTGAGCAAGAGTGAATACTCGGGTCTTCGTAGCAAAACGGGTATGCCGACAGTTCAAGGAGTTCGCGTTCAAACGCAAGCTAACATGCCTAAGCTAAGTCTGAGCCGCAAACTGGACAAAACATTGCTGGAAACTGTGGAGGTACATTCGGTGAGCATAAATTCTGTCTGCCACGCTCTTTGGCAAGACGTGCAACGCTGCTCCAAACTGAATCACTTTGCAAAGTCTGAAATCATCGAAGAAAAATGTTGTCATGTAGAAAAAAACAACAGTGAAAGGAACATGGACAGGCGCAGACTGTGTATTCCATTATACATTATGTGCACTCAAGTGGGAACTTCAAGGATGCAGCAGTTGATCTCAACGGGATTTCAGTGTCACTTTGATCGATGTTGGTGCTAAAGTTTCATATCTAGTGACGTCATTATCGCAAGCATTTTTTCAGCAATAGCGGTGAACCAGCAACGCGAAATTGCGTCGTTTACACTCAGATATTCGGTTTTGGGGATGCTCACATGCCTGTCAGCTACAAGGACGTCAGGTTAGACAAGTGGCACATTTACGTAGCAAAAGGTAGAAGCCTGATGGGCGTGAATTTGTTTGACCAGCTTGGATTTCGTCTACAGGACTCATCAGGTGCACACATAACACAGTCAAGGGACATTGAATATCGAAGCGCAGTCCTTCACTATTTAGATTTCGGGTGAAGTGAAAGGATATGTCATGGCACCACAGGTAGACGATCGAGTACTCTAGTTTCGCAAGGACTGAGACGTTTGCCATTCGCAGTTCGAGGAGGTCTCTGCCGAACTGAACGCCTTGAAAATAGACCAGATCATTTAGGAGAAATTGATTCATCCACGTGGATCTTCGAATCTTTGTATAGCACGTCGGAAAAGTGGAGAATCCGTCTCTGTGTTGATCTCAAGGCAGTCAACAAAGCAATCATCCGACAAGTATACCTTGCCTACGTACAGGAGTTGTCAGCATCTTTCACGGATCAACAGTCTTCAGCAAACTGGATATGCGTCGAAGCTATCTACAAGTGCACTCGCAGAATGGCAGTAGACTTATTGACAGCATTTGTTTACACATGATGGGGTATTCCAATACATGCGAATGCATACGGCCTGGTTCTGCGCCGAGTGCCTTTCAGAAAGTCGTGTCTCAATCTCTCCGACATGGAGGGCACAGTGAATCTCCTGGATGATGTTGTTTTCATGTCGGGATCAAGCAGCAATGAACGACGACTTCAGGAAGTTTAAGCCGTTTCGCGAAGACAATCTCACTCCAAACCGGGGAAAAATGCAGCTTCTCAGCATCGGAAATTGATTTCGTGCTATCGGTCTCAGCGTCAGGGTTGAGCCAACACGCGTATATGTTGAAGCGATCCGCACATTCAGTTCTCACAACGCGAAAGAGCTAGCATGTTCCTAGAAGATTCTACCGCAATTAGATTCGGACCATCAATACGCGGTGATCGCAGAGCACTCAGAAGCTGACGCGCAAAGATGAAGTTTGGCAGTGGAACAACGCACAGAGGTCGCGTTCGATACCTAAGCAGAAAATGCATCACCGCCAGGTCTTAGCACTTTTGATCCTAGTGAGAATCCAGGTCACAACCAGACGCGTCAGCTGTCGCCGTTCGGAGCAGTGTATCGCAAACGATAGATGGAGTGAGCGTCGGTCGCATTCGCGTCTAGAGAGGTTATTCGAACGAGCGAAGATATTCAACAGGAGAGCGTGAAGCGTTAGCCTGTATATATGGTGTTGAACACTGGCACATCTATTTGTACGGCGCAAGTTCACACTACGCACCGATCACAGGCACTGAGACACTTCTCGCATTCAGGCTCAGGCCATCGACGCGTTACGTATTCTACCGGGTGGTCGACGGGTTGCATCAATACAACTTCAGTGTGAGTATATCGCAGGATCCGAAAATCTGTCGCCGATATGCTGAGTCGCACAAATATCGGAAGTAGTGATTAATGTCAACCGACACTAAAGCGATACGAAGGAGTACGTAAAACGCCGGTCATGGACACGCGACAACAAGTTGTCGCGAAGTGACTCAGAGCCAGAATCGCAAGTGATCCAGTACTTCAGCGTATGAGAGATCTACATATATACAGCGATGGCATGCGCTATTTTACAGAGCTAGTGCATAACCATCCGTTCGAGATTGAAGCTCACTGTGTTCGATGAATTAGTGATAGCTGCGTGGTATCACGTGCAGTGATTCGCATCATTTGCAACGTAGAGTCTGGAGCTAGCCGACAGGGCATCCTGGAATCGTGAATGATTGGAACGGCGTAGTGGCGGGCCATGTTGTGGCATGCGTTGGATGCGTGCAAGTCGAGGGAATTTCGTCAAGCAATTGCAATTCTGCATGCTATTCAGCGATGAAGTCAGGCTCAGACCGCGATCCGCACTCTACAGCCATTCCATGGCCGCAAAGCACCTTGGGCAGCTATCTCAGGTTGACATTTTTGGGGAAGTTCAAGCAGCTCCCGACATCCAGTCGATTTTACCTGGTCATCTATCGATCTCCATGCAAATGGCAGAGATAGTAACACACGAGTCGATCAAGCATCGTCAGTTCGCGAGTATCCTTGACAAGATATTTCAGCGAAGTGGGGCCTTCCAGAGATCCATTACAGAGATAATGTCCCAGTTCGCGGTCGGATGGAAGATTCGCGCGAAATTCTCAGTTGATAACGGCAGGACATCGTCTGACAACTCGCTACAACCGCAGAGTACGGTGGCGTTGAGAGACTTCAACAGAAGTGATCAAAGAGAGCTTGAAGGGGAAAAACAGCAAAAGAGAAAATTTGTACAGAAACAAGGACTAAGGGTGAAACAAACGGGCAGGACACAAAACTTGTACTTTGGACCAAATCTTTGAATGGTCAGGGGTCATACGTCAATGAACTAATTTTCAAAAATGTCCTTCACCTGTAACTATGTGGGTGAATTGTTTATGATTATAAATTGGTGAAGTGAACTCAGAACTCTTTATCCAGACATGTCAGTTTTCTACCTATACGTCTGCGTTTTTATGAAAAGTAGTGGAGTAGAAATGTCTTGAAACAGAGGAGTCCTAGAATAAAGTGCACTATAACTTTTTTTTTTCAGAAATAAAACGAACTTTTGGGGAAATAGATATTTCTATCTTTAATTTGTGCTGCAGTATAGTAAAAATAATATTTAAAAAGAAGAAATTTAGTGTGTGGCTCACAACTTCTTTTCAGAAAGTCTGTTTTAAAGTATTTATGAATATAATTTGATAGAAAGATGTTCAATCAAAAGAATTTTACAGCGAAGTGCACTCGGAACTTTTTTTCAGAAATGAAAACGGACCTTTTTGTTTGGAAATGTCAATTTGCATCTATAAATCTATTTTGAAGTCTTCAAACAAAACATTGTTAAAATGAGGCACAGTCAGAACTTTTTTCAAAACTCTATTTTTCTTTTCGCAAAGTCTGTGCTGAAGTACTAGGTGTTAAAAATAAAATTGTTTAATTTTGATATGTAATAACACAAAAACTATACATGAGTATGAGTTATAGATGAAGAGTGAGCAATTTTTGTTGGAGGTGGTTTTAATATGATATCAATAATCAGTTTTATGTAATTCATGCTTATTTAAAAAGTTAAGAGTTCAGATTTTGCTCAAAATCCAACCCCCTGTGCAAAATTTGAACTGTACAGAAATCAAATGGTGTGTGTCAGAGTGTGTGCCTTGTCCACACACAATAGCAATAGACAATGGCTATGCAAATCGCACATTGGAAATTCTGGAATGCCACATTCTCATGAGGTCCTAGCTACATGAATGCTTTATCAATATCCATTAGAAAAGTATCCCGGCCACTACTAGTCTTTAATCATAACCTTTGTAAAAAGAAAATCAAAATTAGTGTAAAGTAATGCCCTGAAATTTCTTTTTTATGTTTTTAAAATATTTGAAGTGTAATCATGGGTTTCCTTGTTCTTTGTAATTTTGTTTATGATTATTTACATCATTATCTGCAGCATGGACATAATTATTTTGATTGTACGGAATCACCTCTCAACATCTTCAGGGCATTACTTTACACTAATTTTGATTTCCTTTTTACAATGGTTATGATTAAAGACTAGTAGTGGCCGGGATACTTTCTAATGAATATTAATAAAGCATTCATGTAGCTAATACCTCATGAGAATGTGGCATTCCAGAATTTCCAATGTGCGATTTGCATAGTCATTGTCTACTGATATTGTGTGTGGACAAGGCACATACTCTCACACACATCATTTGATTTCTGTACAGGGGGTTGGATTTTGAGAAAAATCTGATCTCTAACTTTTTAAATAAGCATGAATTACATAAAACTGATTATTGATATCGTATTGAAACCACCTCCAACAAAAATGTTGACTCTTCCAGCTATAACTCATACGCATGCCAGTATTATCTGATGTATAGTTTTTGTGTTATTGCATATCAAAATTAACCAATTTTATTTTTAACACCTAGTACTTATGACGACAGTTTTATAGAATCGTCTTCCAACAGAAGAATCTTCAAAGGTACCTACAACTGTTTTCAAAGCTGGAAACTAACTTTTCGGGTATGTCTTACAAGTTTGGTTAGTTTTTTGTAATTATATTTCACTATTTGGCAGACGAATGTTTTCCGGTTTAAGAGTCTATACATTTGTTCATCCGTCACAATTTTTTGATAGATTACAATTAACTTTTTAACATCAATTTTGTAGGATTAACTGAACTATAGGAGGCTGAGAACAATTATAAAAAGAAACGCCTTTCACGTGACATGGACAGAATCTGAGACATCGGAGATCATTTTCTGTTAAAAGAAAATACTCATATAGTTGTGTATCTTTTCTTGAAAACTTTCAGATTATAACATGCATTGCTTTCCAATTTAAAATATTGTATTTTATCATTCGTAGAGTAAGTTACAAGTCTTTATTGGTCAAATTTACGGTTCCGTTATATTTTGTCACCAAGCTATTTGTATACGTATGTACATTTACATTATCTTCGAAGAAACAGTTCAGTTTATATTGCATATTCATTAGCATTAAACTTTGGAGTTATATGCATTGACAATAAATGTCTCATGTGTTAAATTCTTGTAAGTCATTTGTCTTTCCGAATCCTCAATACAATCTTCATTGATCTACAAACATACAATTCATTTGTCTAGGTTTATCAATCTAACGTATATTCGTTGTGCACTGACCGCACTATTTGTTCATAGTGTAATGTTCCGTGACTTGCTAAACCTACTTGATTGCAGTTTTCTCGCAAATTCACCGAAACTTCGGAGAACAGATAACAAAATTAAGGAAAAACTGGACTACTGAGTAGTATAATTAAGGGGAGCTTTTGCTTTACTTGCTTAAAAATAAATTGCTGCTAACTTGGTAAGGTTATATGTAGAACACGGCAGGAGGAAATGTTGGTGAGAGTATGTATATTGACAAATGAAATATATGTTTAAGTCGTTTAGTACGAAATACATCCTTTCATTTGGGTAAATTATATATCAGAGAATGTAATCATTCAAAATTTGTCTGACACAGAAAAAGGGCACATATGTTTAAGTGTGTGTATGTGTGCTTGTTTGTGTATGCGTGGGTGTTTGTTGTTTGTGTGTGTGTGTGTGTGTGTGCGTGTGTGTGTCTGTGTGTCTGTGTGTGTCTGTGTGTCTGTGTGTGTCTGTGTGTCTGTGTGTCTGTGTAGGTGTTGTGCAGATCTGCGTGTGCTGTTTGTGCCTGTGTATGTGTCACTTGATGCCCCCACCTGATTAAATTGATGCATTGTAATTTACAGTCTAGGAAAATTTCGGTTCCAAAAAGTACTACATCCAGTTTCGGTTCCAAAAGGTACTACATCCACCCAAATAGAAAAATGATTAATTCAGTATAAATAAATATGTGGACTTAGTTTTTTTAAAAAGTGGTGTTACTTTTGTATCATACAGTAGTACAAGCAGGGAAGTTATTATTGCAAACTGACATTGCTAACTATGTCAATTAAAATATCGCGTTTTTCTCAGAACTTGGATTTATGGATGTAGTACCTTTTGGAACCGAGCTCTTCAAATGTGTATGTATGTTAGTGTATGTTATTGTGTATGTTATGGAAACTTTAAAGTGCCACTGTTACGATCACAAAACGAAATGAATAATCAAGCGTGTAAAACAAATGTCTAGTGGTTTATTACAATTAGATCATAACAAACGTAAATAATTATACATGGCTTACATACTATACTGGCCAGGGTGATTAATAGTTCACAGTTCACCGGTGCCATAGCCGATCTTATCCGGCTAGCAGATTGGATCCCACGAAACTAATTGGCAGGATTTTTACGCCACCGCCGATACGATCCTCCATCGCACATTCGATCCGGGTGTCTACCACTGATCTCAGTGGGGAGATCAGTGGTGTCTACTCATTCGTCTATTGAGCGTCCATGTTCACGCCTGATTGCACGCATTTATGAGGTGATAATGGCAAACACCCCTACAGCAAAGTGTACTCTTCCGGTCTCCCTTATTAACCAATTACACTTCTCCAAATCTTGTACACCATCCAAACGTACAGGGTGGAGGACTCGGCATTAATATTCATCACCCTCGGTGGATTGGAAATGTATGCATATTCATTATTCACGGCAATGTGTTTGTAATGTTTGGTCCACCCTGTGTGTATGTGTGTGTACAGTGCGTGTATAGTTCATTCGCACTTGTTGATAACATGATAGGGTAAGATTCACTTCTTGTGGAGTAGACCTTGTTGAAAATGATATCATATTGGGTGATCTTTTTGTTTTATAGTGAAAATTAGTCCACTTTGGAGTTAACAGTAACTAAATGCACTCATTTGTAGTTTATTTTTTACTCATTAAGGGTGGAACTAGGGTCAGCTATCCATTTCCTCTGCCCTTTTTTGATTTACAGATTTCACATATTTTTGGGGTGCATCACTGTTTTGATCAGACTAATACAAGTCATTTATACCTATTTTCTCAGGGAAAGCATTCCAAAGTATTCAATATTTAAAGTGATAGGCTAACATTGTGGAGCTTCAATTTAAAAAAATTTCAAACTTTGATATCTGAGCTAGATAGTGGTGTTCAAATGGACAAATAAACACCCTAGAATACAAAAGTTTGGAAAGTTACACTGCCAATGGCAAGTTATACATGAATAAACAATAAAACTCGGAGCGAGTTTTATTAACCTAGGTGTACACACAGTAAATCTATGGGAGGAAATGGGCAAGTGAATCTGGTCAACTTACGATTTTCACTTTTTTAACCCTAAAAAGCCCAAGGGGGGGCACATTGTGCCCCCCCTACCAATTTTTTTTTCGCCACGTCCACAATTTTTGTCGAAATTTGATCAAACTTGGTGACTTTTCCTAAAATTTTATGGCGAACATTTTGGTGTATAGTTAAGGGTTACCCGTGAAATCGTGTTGCCATGGCAACCACATTTTGAAGGTCATGTGTGTCATTTTTTTGGTGTTTTCTTCTATTTTTACTACATAGAGGAGTTACTGCCACTTGTTTTTCAAATCTATTGACTCAAATATGACATGAAACGTATGTTTCATCTATTTTGAAACATATTCAATACATTTCTTTTGTTTTTCTTTATTTTTGAAGGGTAAAATGGCGCCAAAACAATAAAAACAATAAAAAATATAGAAAATTAATTTTTCTTGCTTTTCTTTTCTTTATTTTCAATTTGAAATTATCAGATTACAAGATTTGATGTATCAAAGTGCAATTCCATCAAAAAAGTTTACCAGAATGATAAAAAAATGCATTTATTCAGGTTATTTTAACTCTTTAATGCAACCAACAGTGCATAGTAATTTGTGCATATATACGCATTACATTCCCACTATATGTATTGTAACACAAAATATGAGCCCCAAACTGTCAAAGTTTACTCAAAATACTTATTTTCTATCTTAAAATATGTGATCTTGTATATTTAGAGACAAATTAATCACTTGTGAGTGTATACAAGGGATATTGAGGACGAAAACTTCAAAATATTCAACAAAATCCACATTTTCTATGTATTTCATTATATTATGGTGAATAGCGCCCCCATGTGGTGTTCTTGAGAAATTTTCATGGTTGCGTTTTGTAGAGTTTGAGTTGCTTTGCATGTGTGCCAAATTTGAGAGTGATTGGTCAAAAAATAAAGATTTTAGAGAAGGGGGGCACAATGTGCCCCCCCTTGGGCCACGGAGAGCCAAAAATAGCTTGGGCTTTTTAGGGTTAAAGCACTAAATAATCATTTTGAAATACAATTTTTTTCAGGCCTTCATTTTTAGACCTCATCAAAGACACTGGTAGTATGGGGAATCATGCGGCTCACATTTATTTTAACTGTGGTAAATGTTAGCCAATACCTTTAATTCAATTATGCATATAATGTATATTACTCTAACACTTTCGATTTAACTGTTTTTACTTATAATCTGTTTTATTGTTATTATTACTAATATCCTAAACTGATAGGTACATTTGCAAATTAAAAAAAACCTCAATATTTAAGATTGTTAAGTTAGTAATGAAGTGTTTAGGAATAGCAGCAATTAATTTGATCCGATTTGATTTGTTTTATTTCGTATTTCAACAGCAGAATACATGAGTATACATTTGTTACAAGATATAATAAGAAATGATATAAAGTAATGCATACAACTTGAACGTCCATGTAGTGTATGTTCATTAAAATTATAATACATAGGCCTATTTATATTATACAACCACAAAGTATTATAAATTGAAATACGAGGAGGCCTACTAAGAAGCTATGCTTGTACAACTTATAGACTCCCTTACGTAATTAAATTTAACTGGTTGAATTTCATTTTTAAGTTTGTATAAGATATTTCAAGGTGTATATTGAATCATTATTTCTATAATGTGAAATTTGATAAGTTATCATCATTGAACAGCCATACCTTCTTTTTTTGACACGACGAATTCAAAGAGAATGTTTAAAAAAGTAAACAATTTCTTTCTTTTTTTTGGCAGATTAAGCAAACATAAATTGTAAACAATGTGATAACAAAATTGCAGTTTCCTCAATTTTATATTTACTGTTCTGAAATCCAAACCTTATTGCGCGCTTGTTGATAAACTTTTCATATAAAATATAAGTCAACAAGTGTATTATAATTCTATTGCATAGTTAATTATATCCCTTTGATCCAGCCGGGGGGGGGGGGGGGGGTCGGTGGCCATTCTCCAGTGATACCCCCAACCCCATGAAAGTTGATACAGAGTAATAGTACGTATTTTCGAGACGAAGTAAGAACTTATCCTATACTCTAGAGAGATTACTATCATCAATTAACTGTTTTAAACTGAGACTAGTGTGGCCTGTGGTGAAGTCCCGTTCATACATCGACCAGGCAGAGTGAAGGTAGAAAATGCCGGAGAGGGCGTGTACTACTCTGGGAATGGGGAAAAAAATCGCATGGATTCAAACCGAGACTAGTTATTTTTCCTTCATCAAATGAGTCAAATTCTAAACATAATTAAATAATGTCGAATTGATTAGACATTCTAACCATCATCGGCCGAATCCAGGTTTAGTTTTGGGGATTTTTTTTTATTTAAAAGCTTTATGCCCAATGGTCTTATCACACCAATAAAATATTCTGAATGTCTTTCGGGTTTTTTTTACATTAATTAATGATAAATCTCGGGGGTGGGGGACCCCCGAGATTTTCGAGTATATTTTACACTATAGCATCCAACGGGTTAATAAGGTGTTAAGGTTATCCGAGTTATACCTCATTAGAAAGAACAGAGTCCGCTCTTTTTGATGAGGAAACTTGGATAACCTTAACGCCTAGTTTAACCCTTTGGATGCTATAATGTAAAAGATAGTCGAAAATCTTTGGGGGTACCCCTAAATCTCGCCTCCTAGATTTATCATTAATAAATAATAAAAAAAAAAAAACGAAGACATTCAGAATCTGTTATTTGTGTGATATGACCTTTGGGCATAAAGCTTTCAAATTAAAACAACAACAACAACAACAACAACAACAACAACCACCACCACCACCACCACCACCACCACCACCACCACCACCACAACAACAACAACAACTACTACTACTACTACTACTACTACTACTACTACTACTACTACTACTACTACTACTACTAGTGATAATAATAATGATTAGGCCGAATCAATTCGAAATTATTAATCATTATTTAATTATGTTTAGAATTTGACTAATTTGATGAATGAAAAATTAAGCTTCTGTGCATTTATTCTTGAACTGGATTGACGTATAGTATTATATCGGCCTACATTAATAGGGAGAGTAGGAAAGTAACAATATTTCTTTAAATGTGCTGGTGCTGAATTCACGCCTGTGATGTAATTTACATTCGTCCTGAAAAATACGGATTATTACTGTCTTTCAACCTTCATGGGCGTATCACTAGAGAATGGCTACCCCAACCCCGCGCGAACAAAGGGATATTAACCGGGGGCATCGATCCGTGTTGCCAGGGGCGCAAATCCATTTTAAAATGGGGGGGGGGACATCACATATGCAGGCACCTGGGAATATTGCTTATTTGGGGTGGGGTCCAGGGTCCCGCCTTAGGGCCCCTGGTAGGGTCCCGGGGCAAAGCTTATGAGTTCTAGTGGTTTAAGGAGCCCATTTTGACGCTCTGATAACACAATTTTTTTCGTAAAATGGACAATCAACAATAATTATAAAACTGTTTTATAGTGGCACTTGCACTATGAATTGGTAGCAGGTCATGTGTGTCGTGCGGA
>JZLH01S0363907.1:45689-60463 GCA_001188425.1 Eucidaris tribuloides
TTGTTGTTGTTGTTGTTGTTGTTGTTGTTGTTGTTGTTGTTGTTGTTGTTGTTGTTGTTGTTGTTGTTGTTGTTGTTGTTGTATTTATTATTATAGCAAACCATAAGATATGCATGGAAATGCAGCACTGAGCATAATATTAACGTTATATTGGGGTTGAATTCTATCAATTCCAAGTTTGATTCATAGGCGTCAGCTGCTCGTGTCTTGTACAAATGCATGCTGAACATTAAACAATGCCCATTGGGTTCAGGATTTGCAAGACCATCACTTCCTTTCATTATCATTACATTAAAATGTTGTTGTTTTTCGTGAATTTAAATTTTGTTCAAATTGCAGAACACGATTATGTCTGTTTGCATGACCAGCTGAGCGTAGCGGTCAGTGGTTGACTACACTCGCTGATCATGATAAGTGATATGGCCAAGCGGCCGATCGAACAAATTGATTTGGAATTACGGAACGGCCCGGGCACGGGCTGTCGCTTTGCAAATTTTGAAGTTTATCTGTCCAGATTTTTACGAAAACCTACGTATTCTTAACAAAGTTTCTATTACAGGTGTTTAATTATACTAATCTTTACATTGTCATGATTGTGAATGATTTAATTCAGTTTACCGTGCTTTTGGCGTGTAAATCCTGAACCATGCTCTCTTAGTTCTTTAGAAAGGAGACGTTTGACCAGGGTCAGTCCTTCTACTCTCACCATACTGTCTCATTTATCAATATACAGTGTGTCTCAAAAATAATTGTGCAAGTCAAAAGCGACATCTTTGGTGAGAAAAACACTTTAGTGACGTCATGCTTACATCACCATCAAGGACATAGTCTTAGCTTTCAAATGCAGTTTGTTCTGTTCAGTTTGCTTGTTTTAATCCTGAGATATAAACAGTTAACAACGAAAAGGTAAAATCACAAATGTGCCACTTTTACTACAGTCAATGATAGCATCTGGCCCTCTTCCAGGAAAGAGACACAATAATTGTGATTCCACCCTTTTGTTGTTTACAAGATATCTCGAGATCAAAACAAGTGAATTGAACAGAACAAATTACATTAGAAAGCTGCTGGATAGAAGCTTCATCCACACAGTTTAGGTCTGTTAGGAACCGTTATAAGTTTCTTTTGGAATTTGGTTGAGTTGCCATGTACCATTTGATTGACCTTGTGGATCCTTGGGTTTTGTTGTTGTTGTTGTTCATACATGCGTCTTATCAGGAATGGAGTAGAGGCCGACAGTTCCGAGTCATGAGACCGCTGGAAAAATATTGTTCCCATAGACTTCGTACACGTGACTCGGTCCGAGGCCAAGGCCAAGGCCGGCAAAATCTGGCCTCGAGGCCGGGCTCGATTCCATTTCCGCATCTTATAATAAAAAAAAAGCATTACAAACATTTACATCCCTAATACTAGGGGTGGGCGAATGAAACCTTTTTTGGGAAATTTAATTTCAAACAGGTGGATTCTGTTGCCATTTTGGCTGCTGAATACAAATCTAATGAGTTCTTTGGTTTCAGGATATATCTGATATTGGTTCCTAGCGATTTTTCAAAATGGCCGTCAAAATCCCCTAAAATAACAGTTTTCCTATGTAAATACTTAAATATCTATCCAAATATGGCTTGTTATATGTCTAATTGTATGTTTTCATGGCCACTGAGCACAAAAATAGATAAATCAGATCTGTTTGGTCATTTGTAATGTCTATTTTGGATGAAAAACAGTATATTTGGTCATTTGGGGGTAAAACTGCTCGCCAAATCATAATCTGTATACATAATACTCCAAATATTTATGCAACTGTGGCTTGTAATATGTCTAACCACATGTATTTATGGTCACTGAGTCCAAAAATATATAAATTAGACATGTTGAGTTGCAAGTATTCCTTATTTTGAGTGAAAACCCTTATTTTTTTAAACCATTTTTTGTAAAAATGGCCCCCAAAATCGCTATTTGTGCACAAGACTGCAAATAATCATGCAACTACAGCATGTACTTTTGTCTACCATGTTTTTGGCACCTGGATTAAAAAATATTTAAAACAGGACAGTTATATCAGTTGTATTGTCTGCATTTGCTAAAGAATCAGCATTTTAGTGAAATTTCAATCAAATATTGCCCCAAATCATTTTTTATACAGGATTTCAGATGTTCTTGCAAATGTGGCCAATATATGTATGGGGTTATTCAATGGTTCACATGAACATCTCCAGTTTCTCCACAGCAGAATTCAAATATAATTAAATATCAGGAAAGCTACATATACTGTACATATCATCCATGTTGTCAAAATTTGGGGGGCCACACTATTTTGACAAATATGGTCAAAATTGTTCAAGTTTCACATAAAACTATAGATACTTGCAATAAGGTGTACTCTTAAAGTTTAGAGTACATTCAGTAGCAGTGCATTCATGTCTTCAGTGACACTTGGGCGTGGTTCTAAAACCAAATTTTAGGGGCTTTACATGACACATGCGAGGGAGAGAAGCGAACCAGCGGGGCAGGGTGTGGGAGGGGGATACCCCCTTCCATGGTAGGAACTTTTTGAAAAGAGATGTTTCGAAGCATAGTAAATACATGTACATATTGTAAAGGTGTATTTTATCAAGATTATTAATGATTGTAGTCAGGATTTCAAAAAGGTGTACAGGAAGTATGTTGAAAACAGTATTTGAGTAGTCATACTTGCGAGGAAGCAGAGCGACTGAGCAGGAGGAGATGTAGGATACCCCCTCCCACGGTAAGCACTTTTGTTAAAATATGCATGGAAGAGAAGTAATAAATACATATTTCATGAAGATTATTAGGGATTATAGTAAGAATTTCAAAAAGATGTACGCTGTTAAAAGTCATACTTGTGGGTAGCGAAGCGACTGAGTAGTGGATGGGTGGTATCCACTGTAGGAACATTAATGAAAATACACAGAAAACACATGTTTTGAAGCATGGGGAGGGTGTGTGAGGAGGTATACCCCACGATAGAAACGTACTGAAAATACATGTAGAAAAAAAAAAACATTTTTTAAGCATAGGCTATAGCAAATACACATTTTATCAAGATTGTTAGGGATTATAGTCAGAATTTCAAAAGAATGTACACTGTGAGTAGTAATACTTGTGAGGGAGCGAAGCAACTGTACGGGGGAGGGTGTGGGAGGCGATATACCTTCCCAACACGGTGTGGAATTTTTTTGAAAATATGTGTAAAAGAAATGTTTCTTAGCATAGTAAATGCATATAGTTTATCACGATTACTAGGGATTATAGTCATTATTTCAAAAAGATGTACACTGTGAATAGTCATACTTGCTAGGGAGCAAAGCGACAGAGTGGGGAAGGTGTGGGAGGGACCCCCCCCCCCCCCCTCTCCCGCGGTAAGAACTCTTTGACAAATGCATGGAAAATACATGTTTATAAGCATAGTATTTATCATGGACTTATTGTCGAAATTTCAAAAAGATGTACAGGACGGTCAGGATAGATGTGGAAGACTGTACGTGAGTAGGCATACTTGCGAGGGAGCGAAGCGACCGAGCGGGTTTTAGGTGTGGGAGTGGTGATAACTCCCTCCCACGGTAGGAACTATTTGAAGATATGCAAAAAGACGCGTTTCTAAGCATAGCAAGTACATATTTTATCAAGATTATGGAATATAGTCAGAATTTCGTTTGATGTACAATGTCAGTAGTCATACTTGCGAGGGAGGGTGTGGGAGGGGATATACTCCCCCCCCCCCACCCCGGTAGGAACTTTTTGAAAATACACGTAGATAAGACATGTTTCTGAGCATAGTAAATAGGGATTATAGTCAGAATTTCAAGAAAATGTACACTGTGAGTAGTCATACCTGCAAGGTAGCAAAGCGACCGAGTAGGGTTGGGTGTCCACTGTAGGAACTTTTTGAAAATACCCATGGATAGAAAAGAGGTGTTTTGAAGGATGGTAAATACATACTTTCAAGGAATATTTTATCAGGATTATTATTTATTACTACTATTTATTGTTCAATGCTGTAATTCATGAATTTATATGTATAACGGTCATTATTTGCATTCATCTTGGGCTCAAACCGTGTATTTTCTGTATACATGTATTTTTGTTTAAAATATCACTTTTTTTTTACAGATATCACCCTACCAATACCTCCAATGTCTTAAATATTCTAATATTTGAACTCAGCAACATCAAAAACATATAGGAGGACATATTACACATCACTTTTATGCACTTTACTGCAAAAATATGGCCAAAAAGCCATTTTCCCGCCATTTTTTCACAAAATTTGCAGGAACCAATATAAAACTTCATCGTAGGTCAAAATGATTGTCGGATTTGTATTCAGCAGCCCAAATGGCAATAGAATCCACTTGTTTAAAAAAATGTCATTTGCCCACCCCTACTAATACAAGGTCACACACAGACACACACACACACAAACGCACGGCACAAACACACACACATACACACACACAAAAACACGCACAAACACACGCACATACACACACGGGCGCGAGCGCGCGCACACACACACATACACACAAAGTTTGCATCAAATGTTCATCTTTATCTCAATGCCTTTGCGTTGCTTCGGGTCTTCAGCGGCCAATGCCGTCATTTTTGTATTATGTAGCCTGAAGTGTTCATATTCGTTCTTTTTCGTCTCATTTACGCCTCCAACACTGTCATAAAGACGTGATGCTTCCTTGTTCCAAGCTATCATTGTCCAGTCCAGCACTCTGTACCCTCGTTTGACGCATTCCTGTCGGTCAAAAGAACATAAGTGAAATAGATCAATTTGACTGTGCTGCTGCATGCCACCCCTATCCTTCCTAATTCTGCGCCCAATAACTAATGCCCACGACCGTGCAGTTCGTTAAAATTATCTGACGGAACTTGTGACCTTTGACCTTGAAGTCAACAAATTTATTCAAGCCTCGACTTTTAACCTTGCTCAATTGGTAGAAATGTTCGTTAACCACCCTACCAAATCACACCATTTGACCCCTGGCTATATATCCCCGAAATATGCCAAATTGGGCAAAGTTAATTGGCCTTTGACCTTTAACCCTTGAACGATGGCAGATTTCGTCCAAAATCTAATCAGCTTATCTACACCTCATTGTGGTACATGCCTGGGCCAAGTGTGATTAAAATCCACACAGGCGTCCTAAAACCCCTTCACATTGACATCTGTCTCCGTCTCAGCTCCGCATCAGCTCCGGATCAGCTCCGCATCAGCTCCGCATCAGCTCTGCATCAGCTCCGAATCAGAACCCGATTGAAGTTCAATGTGCAGTGACTTTACCCATTCTAAATTTACCCCGATTAATTTGATCCGGATCAAATCAAACCACTTCTGGAGGTAGTTCGAAACCGGATCAGATCCGGAGCAGCAAAATGATTACTGTACATTGTGAAGTGTACCCATCTCCACTCAAGATTCACGTCCCTCAAGTTTACCGAAAAGGTCAAAGTCCATTATTTTCTCACTCACACGCCAGGTGCAGAGCGAGTACCCGGTGATCACAATTCATTGCATGGAGGGTTTTGCTGGCCAATGTAATTTGGGTCGGTGTGTTAAAGAGAAACCATGGCAACAAATCGGGAGACGAAAGGTTGATAAAGGGGACCCACAGATTTGAGCTGCGGAACGATCCGGTGTTGATACGTGTGTTTTCAGGTCAAATGTGAAGGAGTTTAAGAGGAGTCGCCTAATCCGGATCACATCGGAGGCAGGCACCGATTGCGATCGGGTATTTTTTGATGTGACAGGGAGTTTTAGATATATCGCGATAATATGATCTAGAGTGAACGTTGACTCGACGATGACAACCGAAAATGGCGAATGCTCTGTCTCTTCGGCGGAGCATAACAATCTTACTCAGCTGCGGACTGATTTGATTGGAGAAAAGGAACGGTGACCTAACCCTCACTCACAGAAAAGAAAAAATACGAAAATAGGCAAAAGCGGTGTGTTTTGTAGTACCGTGGTCTCTTTCAGACAGAAACCTCGTTTTCTAGATAAAGACTGTTTCGTGCAGCATAAATTTATAAACAAAAAAGTACTAAATGTTGACATCTCGAAATACAGGACTGTTTGAATGCTACACACTAGAATAGGCCTACATTTTTGGAAAGCTTATTTTGGCCAATGCAAAATATGTGGAAGATAACATGTGGCACAATGAATAAAAACCCAGCCAATTTTGTAATTATTGTAACTGGATCGACACAATGATGGACGGTAGAAAATGGAGTTTGCCGGGGGAGTTTCATTTTTGAAAAGTCACTAAATGATCGTTTTGAGGTATATCGTGTTGCATACTTATCTTTCGGGCACATTTTACAACTATCACACGACAGTCTTGATATAAAAAAAAAAATAAATCATGGTAATGCCATGGTAAACCACGTTAATACCTTGGTACAACCATGTAATACCATGGATAGTGGTAAATTGCCAATTAATCCATGAGAACCATGGTATTCTTCACACATGGTCTACTACGCTCGCCATAGAGGACTTATGTGGTGTGTGAATGCTAGGCTATGTTATACTCACCACCGCAGTGGAAAATTCTTGGGTGACGTTCATTCATACATGATCTTGACAGTGGGCAGCATCTGTCGCAATACTTTTTGTATTTTTTAGGGTCTAATTTCGTCCATTCTTCTACACTACTCTCTTGCTAGGTTCAGATATCACAGTTTGACAGTTTTTTTTGTTTAATTGAAGCGTCCCACAATGTTACTTTTATGTGAACCTGGTGCCTTTAAATCGTGCTTGGAAATTTCATAGCCCTTTTGCTGTAGCTTTCATCAATCGGCCTTTCTCCGAGTCTTTACATGGTAACCACAAAAACAAACAGATTTCAAACTAGAGTTCCGTAATATTCACACTGACATGAAGAAGAAAGAAGAAGAGAAAAAGAAAAGAGAAGAAGAAGAAGAAGAAGTATAAGAAGAAGAAGAAGAAGAAGAACTAGGAGGAGGAGGCGGAGACGACGACGAACACTTAAGAACAAGAGAAGGAAGAAGAGGAAAAAGAAAAGGAAGAAGAGGAAGAACAAGAACAAGAACATTTAGAACAAGAATAATAACAACAACAGCAACACGAGGAGACGCCAGTAAATTTTGTAAATTTATTCGGCACAATTTAGCCCGATATCAAGACGTGTGTGAATCAACTATACACATTTTATGAACGGTAACGTTTTGTTATAATACAAAATCATGACAAAATTCATTTTGAATAAGTGTGTATATTAAGCTGCTTAATGGAGTAAATACGTAATGTAAAATTGTCTTAATAATTTTTAGGGTGTGGTGGATTTGATTCAGCAATTCAATGATACTGGTCTGCAGAAAAATTAGCATGCTATAATCAAATTAATAAGTTCGTGTCGATTTGTGGATAACAGAATGCCTCCGGTATACAAGTCTTGATGGTTTTACATGGTCGATAGGGGCCCAAATTTGTCAGTTACGCGCAGGTGCATTTTAACCCTGAAAAAGCCGGGCTTTTAGACCCATCTCACAGCCGGGGGGGGGGGTGGAATCCCCCTAGAAATCGCGCGATCGCGCTGAAAATCGGCACACACATCGCCTAAGACGTAATGTACAACACCGTATGGTTAATTACCCGGAAATAATTTCACATTAATTGATTATGCTACTGTATGCATGCAATCAGAATTTACCTCTAAATCACTAAATAAATCGCCAAGTGCTATGTTTTGTTCTAGACACTCTTTGTAGCATTCGTAGCAAATCTATTTGAAAATAATTCAGAATTGAAATAGATTTTATTGTTCTTGTTAATTTCTTATGTATTTCTCTGTTTTTTGACCTTTTTTTATTGTTTTCAATGAAATTTAACGGGGACACTTTTGCGATCATGAATAGCATAAAATTAATTAATTTCAATCAGTTAAAGTAAAAATAATCATACATTCATGAATTTGGGCTGTAAACACAATTTGAATTAAAATAACTCCCGATTTCACGTTTTTTGAGCTATTTTTGGTGTGACATGCAAATACGAGAAGTTGCGTACATAACTTTGGAACCGTGTACCCGTATAGTCGCGAATTGAAAGATGCTTGAGATTTGAAAGAAAAAATTAACCAAACGCCGCGGCGACTGCTTCGCGTGTTGCGGACATAACGCGCGGAAACGTCTGGGGGAGGACTCAACCCCCCCCCCCGGCCTTTTTAGGGTTAAACCAAATATCTCATCGAATTCACCATGTCGCAAAGTGACGAAAAAAACTTTTTTTCTTCCAAATCCAAGGTCAAATTTTTTTCCCGGTCACGCCAACCTCCGAAAACTCGCTCAGCGGGGGAGGGGGGGGGAGGGTGGGGGGGAGGGGGGGGGAGGTAGTGACGATTTTTTTTTCAAAATCTAAGGTCCACAATTTTTCCCGGTCACGCCAATCTCCGAAAACTCGCTCAGCAGGGGGGGGGGGGTATGACGATTTTTTTTTTCCAATCAGGTTCCAAATTTCCGGTAACGACAAACTAAAATTCGCTTAGCGGGGGGGGGGTGGGGTGGTTACGGAAAAAAAAACTTAATTTGATCCCAAGAAAATTAATTATTTCACATTTTTTCAAACACTTTTGTGGACGGAAAAAGGTGGGTTGTTATTGTGAAAAAAGGGGGTGTTACGGGGTAGAAGGGGTGTTTGTAGGGTGTTACACGCCTTGTGGCAAAAGGGGGTGTTTGAAACCCAAACAGCCCCCCGATCGGTATGATTAGGAGATGAATAAGCCCGGTCGGGGTGCTCTACAACGGCTGCTACGCCCGGTCCAGAAAGCGTCGGTAAAGGTCGCTTTTTCAGCTTCGGACGTCGTCGAGTGTCTTTTGGGAAAGGGTTAGTTTTTCAAATCAAATCAGCTAGCATCGCCGCTTAGGGTAGGCTTTTCCCATGTATGCATTTAGGGTTAATATTTTGGTTTGTAGATTACGCTTTTAGTGGGTGGCAAATTTGAGTACATCTATTAACATCTTCCCAAGAATGAATCGTTTTTAATAAGGGGAAAATTATAATTAATTATTGATTTGAATTTTTATTGGGTTCTGCAAATTTACAATAACGTTTTAGATGAGAAAGAAGTTGGGTTTGGAATTAAATGAGTGATTTCATGTTTACGCTTTGAGATATTAAATTAGTGGATTTTCATTACACATTAGCGGTATCAGAATTGAGTGTGATTTCATGGGTCACGCCGTTTAGGGTAGTTTTTCTTGCATACGCATTTTTGGGTTACAAATTTTGGTAATGTTAGGTTTACGGGTTATAGGGAGTGATTTTGAGGTTGTTTGGACCGGTGGGATAAGGCCCCCGTCATTGTGAGAGCGACCCCCCCCCCGGGTGAATACGTCGAAATTTCGCCCAGTGAATTGCATATGAGTTCCAATATCGAGAGGAGGTTCTCAGCGTTTTTTTTCGTTATTACAGCGTATATGCGATTTATTTTTCTGCGCTATCGACTATTATATGGGTTCGCATTAGAGGGCACTATTTATCAGTGGGCGCATTAGTACTTGTTTTCAGGGTGGTTCGACTTGTGTGACCAACTTATTTCCAGCTTCCATAGATAATACACAGGGACGTCTGCCAAATTCACGATTTAACGAAATAAGGTCAGAGTGTCGCAAATTTGCGTTATGATTTCATGCGACCTTTACAGGTAGCATCAAAATTCGTTGGGTATACGCCACAAATTTTAAACCAGTCATTTATACGGGACTTTTCCATAATTTCTCTACCCGTGTTAATGTATATAAAACCGGAAGTTAGCGGGGGCCCAAATTCTCTTGGACAGCGCGCCCTCTACTGCTAATTTCTGGTGAATGATGAATTGTCGATAGCGAGAATTTATTTCATTTTGGAACCGATCGATTTTAGATCGATTCGTGCAACCTACCCCTGTGTGTCGGTGTAACAGAGATGAGATCCAGAAAACCAGACATCCCAACATACGATAGAAAGACTCCGTAAAACAAAGTGCAGCCAACGACTTCCCCTTGGGCCGTCTCGTCGTTTGGAACATGTTCCACCACCAAACAGGAGAACTTAGGATTTTCTCCAAAGCCTTCTCGAATTAGATCTGTAATGGAAGATAAAAAAAGCCGGGGTTTCGTTGCGTATACCCTCCCTACTCAAAAGTATTGCAATATACACTATAACGCATGCATTTTGAGTTGAAGGGGTCTTTCTATAATGACGTCCTAATGAAGTTTAGAACTGGAGAAAAAAAATCATATGAAAAGATATCAATGGACAATCTCTTTCCTTCCTTCTCCAAGGCGGAGAGATTATCAAATGCACGCGCACCCATGACAGAGGGGATGGAACATAAAATTTACCATTTTTCGTCTCCCTGTAGGGGTAGGGGTTAATTCAGATCAGCATCGTGGGCCTAATTCGGTTTCACATTTCCCGTGAAACGGTTTTAATGGCTTGGAAAGACTTCCAGCAAACAAAAAATGTCAATGTGTTCCTCTGACACGGTCTCAGAAAGAAGACACCACTCCGCAAAGACGAAAATGCCTCCTATCTTCATAAGATAGTGATAAGGAGGATAAGGCTACTATAGTCCAGTTGTGAAAAGCTCTTTTTGGGGGGTGAACGTGGTTTTGGCGTCCCCACAAAGTTTTTTTTTGCGGAATTTGTATCTTTAAAGGGTGCAGATTACCAATCTGGATGATGCCAGCGTGGCACCCTCGGGCATTTTGCATAATATGCAAATTAAGGCGGCCATTATTGAAATTTCATTATTTGACCATAACTGGCTTATTTGAAAAGATAAACGTATGGTTTTTGTGTCTACCCCTAGGTTTTCAGGGTCTCTGAATTAGATAAGGCCAAAACCAAAACGATTTGCTCATTTGCATATTCACAATATGCAAATTAGGGCGGCCATTATTAAAATTTCATTATTTGACAATAGCTTGCTTATTTGAAAAGATAAACGTATGATTTTTGTGTCTACCTCTAGGTTTTCAGGGTCTCTGAATTAGATTATGCCAAATCCAAAACGATTGGCTCTTTTGCACATTCACAATATGCAAATTAGGGCGGCCATTACTAAAATTTCATTATTTGACAATAACTTGCTTATTTGAACAGATAAACGTATGATTTTTGTGTCTACCCCTAGGATTTCAGGGTCTCTGAATTCGATTAGGCCAAAGCAAAGACGATTTGCTCATTTGCATATTCACAATAATTATGCAAATTAGGGCGGCCATTACCAAAATTTCATTTTTGGCCCACAACACGCTTATTATAGGCCTAAAGGACAAGAAAGCAAATGTAGTGTCCACTTCAAAGTTTTAGGGCATCTGATTCTGATTAGTCCAATCAAAAACCAGTTTGGTCATTTGTATATGCATAATTATGCTAATTAGGAATCATATCGCCCAATAAGCTTGTACAACAGTATTATAAATGATATTCCATGCAAAACGAATGATGCAATTTGAACCCATCTCGTAAGTTTATGAACTGATGAAGGGATAAGGTAACACCTCATTTGGCACAACAGATCACGTAAAGATAATTATGCACATGTATTTATTATGCTAAAGATTTTTGGGGAGGCTGTAATTCACACCATACAGCTACTACTATCCCATCTTCAACCCCCCCCCCGCCCCACCCCCGCAGTATTCACTCCGTCATCAAGTAAGTTTCTATTTAATAAGGAACCTCTCCATTTTCGTCATCTGCCCCACTTTCTATGTCCTTGTTGTATAGGCATTTTGACAGTGTGATTCTGCATGATAGGCACAAAAGAAAATACACGGCAAGTGTCCTGAGTGACAACCACCCCTCTGAGTACTACAAGGTTCACTGGTCGAACATCCACATTGAAGGAACCCTATAATACCTCAGGTGGCGCAAGATCCACATTTGAGATTCTGTTGGTTGCAAAAATGCATTAACAAAATGAAGACATCTGTATCATCACAAATTACTTTGGGTTCTGGGCAATGTGCATCGTGCAGTACCTGGTGTATCACGGTAACATCAGCTTCCTCGTGGGTTGTCTGTTAGTAAGTTACTCTGATGTCTACAAAACAGTTCTATTGAAATGGGTCTACGGCAACCTTGTGTCGAGCTGGTTCTCCACTGGTGAAACACTTATCAACCAGATACCCACATAATCATGTCTATCAGCTGTACCTTGTATTCGTTGACAGTGAGCACAACATTTTGGGGTGGCAATTAAGGGGCGCGATAGATTGAGATTATGCCGACGGGTTGGATACTTCTATGTATCTCCTCTCGAGTGGTTGACACTTAAGTAGATACGATAGTGAGTGACGGGTGTGCACTCCTGTGGTCTGTACATTGGCTAGAGAAAGGTGCAGCAAAGGATTATGTAGACAATTTCTCTGAATATGTCAATCAAAGCTAGGGCTGGCAAGCATGCAACCCGTCGGCATCATCTCAGATCGAGCCCCTTGCCACCTCAAAATGTTGTGCTCTTTGTCAACGAATACAAGGTACAGCTGATAGACATGATATGTGAGTATCTGGTAGAGAAGTGATGTTTCGCCAGTGGAGAACCAGTTCAACACAAGCTTGTATCACATCTTGTTGTGCCACATCAGATGTGGCTGCCCATGGACTTACTGGCTGTGACACGGTTGCCAAGCTGCATGAAATTAGAAAAGGCACTGGCATCAACAAGCTGAAAGAAGGACTCATATTTCAACATTTGGGGGATTTTGGATGAACCGGTTCTTGCCGAATCCACAAAGTTCATCGGCGCTTGCTACGGCAGCAAAGAAAGAAATTACTTGTCTCAAATTCTAGTTCAATTACGCTTTGGAAGTTTGCCCCTGAGCCGGATCCCCCTTTCTTTGACACTATCGACTATGGATGGTCTCACGACGATTCCACTAAAACTCTGACTCCAAAAACACTCCCGCCAGATGTGGATCTTGCGCCACCTGAGGTGTTACTGTTAGAGTTGCTTCGATGTGGAGTTTCAACCAATGAACCTTGTAGTACTCAATGGGGGGGGGGGTTGTCATCCAGGACACTTGCCGTGTACTTTCTTTTTTGCCTGTCATGCAGAACCACACTGTCAAAATCCCTACAAAAAGGACATAGAAAGTGGCGCAGATGACGGAAATGAAGAGGTCTCTTAATATGAAAAAAAAATTACTTGATGATGGAGTGAATACTGGGGGGGGGGAGCTTTTGTTGAAGGTAGACAGGTTAGTAGTACCTGTGTGGTGAGAATTGCAGCAAAACATTCATTGGCATATTTAATACATGTGCATAATTATCTTTACGTGATCTGTTGTGCCAAATGAGGTGTTACTTGATAACTTATCCCTTCATCAGTTCATAGCTTACGAGATGGGTTCAAATTGCATCATTAATTCGTTTTGCATGGAATATCATTTATAATACCGTTGTACAAGCTTATTGGGTGATATGATTCCTAATTATCATAATTATGCATATACAAATGACCAAACCGGTTTTTGATTGGTCTAATCAGAATCAGATGCCCTAAAACGTTAAAGTGGACACTACATTTGCTTTGTTGTCCTTTAGACCTATAATAAGCGTGTTGTGGGCCAAAAAACGGAATTTTGGTAAAGCCGCCCTAATTTGCATATTGTGAATATGCAAATGAGCAAATCATTTTGGATTTGGCCTAATCTGATTCAGAGACCCTGAAAACCTAGGAGTAGACACAAAAATCATACGTTTATCTGTTCAAATAAGCAAGTTATTGTCAAATAATGAAATTTCAGTAATGGCCACCCTAATTTGCATATTATGAATATTCAAGTAAGTAAATCGTTCTGGCTTTGGCCTAATCTGAATCAGAGACCCTGAAAACCTAGGGGTAAACACAAAAATCATAAGTTTATCATTTCAAATAAGCAAGTTACGGTCAAATAATGAAATTTTAGTAATGGCCGCCCTAATTTGCATATTACGCAAAATGCCCAAGGGTGCCAGGCTGGCATCATCCAGATTCTTAATCAGCACCCCTCAAAGATATAAAATCCGCAAAAAAAAATTGTGGGGACGCTAAAACCACGTTAGGTGCTAAACTGCTGGACTACTAATATAAAGATGATGGTCTTCTCTCCACATACGGTCGCATTACAGCAAATTTTAAGATGTTTGCAACAATAAACCGCCTTTAGAATTGAGAAAGAATAAGAAATTAAAACTTGAGGAGGTCTTTTTCTGAAATATGGGGCGTATCCTCCTTATCACTATCTCATGAAGATAGGAGGCGTTTTCGTCTTTGCGGCGTGGTGTCTTCTTTCTGAGACCGTGTCAGAGGAACACATTTGCATTTTTTATTTGTTGGAAGTCTTTCCAATCCATCAAAACCGTTTTACAAGAAATATGAAATCGTATTACGATGCTGGTGTGAATTAACACCTCACCCCTACAGGGAGGCGAATTTTTTTTTTTTTTTTTTTCCAGTCCCCCCTGCCATGGGTGTAACTGCATTTGATAATATCTAGGCCTTGGAGAAGGAAGGAACAAAATTGTTCATTGATTTCTTTTCAAATGATTTTTTTTCAGTTATAAACTTCATTAGGACGTCATTATAGAAAAACCCCTTCAACTCAAAATACATGCGTTATAATGTATGTTGCAATACTTTTGAGTATAGGGAGGGTAGACCTACTATATGGACATGCATCGCTCGTTAATGCTTTATGTTCCTCCCCGTCCAGTCGGTATGCCACCGCTTTGATGCACTGGTTTGACT
>JZLH01S0363910.1:1782-18419 GCA_001188425.1 Eucidaris tribuloides
CAGAGAGAGATAATTCAGCGGGCATCATTCAGAAGTGATTTTTTGCAGGGAGATCTACTTAATTGCAATATCTTAAAAGAGAGACTATATCGACTGTCAAAATGGATGACAATCTTACCGAGGTATAACACCAAGTTCATAGCTTACAAAATGATAAAATATAAACACCGCCTCTTGCACTCAACGTCCATTTTAAATAGTCAATAAGGAGTGTGTGGGAGGGGGATACACGGTATGAGCGTTTTTGAAAACTATGCAATGGACAAAGACGTTTTTCTAGCATGAAGCCGTTTTTTCTAGCATGAATAAATACCATCATTTCCAACTGTATATTTAGCAAGAATTAGGGTTTGTGAAGTCATACTTGCGAGGAAGGGCGAATCAACCGAACGGAAATTTTAAAAATAGCGAATCAGAAAAGACGGTTTTCTAGGGCATGGTAAGTCACATTTCAAGGGTAATGTTCTATCTAAGATTAGGGTTGTGTGTAGTTATATCTGTGCAACAGAAAGCAACCGAGTGGGGGAAGGTTGTGGCAGGGGGATTACCTTCCTCCCATGGTAGGAACTTGTTAAAAATACGCGTAGAAAAGGCGTTTTTGCTAGCATGGTAAAATTAGGCAAGATAAGGGATTGGGTAGTCCCATCATTGTGTGAGTGAGTAAATCTAAAGAGCAGGGGAGCTCCCACCGGCAGGAAATTTGTGAAAATACGACTTCAAAAGATGTGATTCTATAGGCATGATAAGTACGTATTTTAGAGGTACCGGTATATATTTCTATGAAGATTATTAGGAATTATACTAGTCAGCGTTTTAAAAGCGATGTACAGGAAGTTTTGTGAAAAAACTGTATTTGTCGTATTCATACTTACGAGGGGGCGAAGCGACCGAGCGGGAGGGAGGATGTGGAGAGGAGGATTCCCCTTCGCCACGTAGGATTTTTTTTCAAAAATAACGCATGAAAAGACGTGTTTTCTGAGAAAGGTGAATAAATATTTTTTAAGTGTATTTAGGAAGATTCAGGAATTTAAAGATGCACAGGAATCTATAATTGGGTATTTTTACTTACTAGGGGGGTGAGAAAGGGTGTGGGAGGGGGAACGCACGGTAGAAACTTTTGGAAAATACGCATAGAAATGTCTTGTTTCTAAGCATGGTAAATACATATTTTAGAAGGTACATTTTATGAAGATTAATAAACGATAGTAGTCAGGTTTTCAAAAAGATGTACAGAAGTAGGCCTATGTGAAAAATACGTAAATGGGAAGTCGACGGAGCGAAGCGACCGAGGGCAGGGGGCAGGAATTATAGCATTAAACAGACGTGTTTCTGAACATAGTAGGAACTAAATACATATTTTAAAATTTGTATATCTTCTGTCTATCAGTATTTAAGTTTTGCTAGATCACTTCAGTCTATTCATTAATATATTCATTGTAAAACATTTGGTCCCATTTTTTTTTTTTTTTTTGGGGGGGGGGGGGCTTCACACGCCCCCAAAAAAAAATGACCAATACAATTGAGAGAGTAGAAGTCTTGAACGGTGTACTTGATTCTGAAGTAGTTTTATTCCCAAAGTAAGGAGTTCAATCCAGCTTTTTCCCTTTAACCATGAGAAAGGAAAATTCTGTTTTGTTATTCTCTTAACTTACATCTTGCAAATAAGGCAAATTAGCCATACATATCATATTATATAATATTATATCACATTATATTATATTATTATATTATATCATATTATATTATATTATATCATATTATATTAATTATATTATATTATATCATATTATATTATATCATATTACATTATATTATATTATATTATATTATATTACATTATATTATATTATATAATTATATTATATTATATTATATTATATTATATTATATGATATTATATCATAGTTATATTATATATATCATATATATATTATATTATATTATATTATATCATATTACATTATATCATATTACATTATATCATATTACATTATATATATTATATTATATTATAATTATATTATATTATATTATATTAAATTATATATATTATATTATATTATATTATATTTATATTATATTATAGGGCATTTCCGAGCTATTTGGATTGTCGCGGACAGGACATTTAGAAATGTCTTTTCCTTGTAAGAATAAGACTGCTGAAGAAATTAAGCTAATATTTGTAACATGTGAAAGACCTGTGGGCTGTGTCTGTGGGAAATAAATATCGGAAAAAATTGGGCATCATGCATCTCTCTGATTGGTCGAAAGTGCAGCGTCGCGGACCAGGACGTGATGCGACATGGGTTTTGAAATGAAGTTGTACAAGTCTAAAAGTCTGCTGAATTTACCTGGACTTGATGAAATATGATATTGATACAAATGAAGCTTGGTAAATAAGGTTTACATGTATCAGTGTGGTTAATAAATATTTGCCACCGTTAACTGATTACTTGCAAGTAATGTAATTAATTACAGCGTCGCGGACAGGACATTTTGGAGTGTCGCGGACAGGACATTTTGTCGCAATGCTATATTGTATACGTTAAACACATAAAGATATAATTTAATGTTTTAAAAACCTCAATCACATGAAGGATCAAAAATTTCAGAAAGACATTAGTAAGAACCTTATGAATATATTTTGTCTTAAACAAAAAAACGTACCCGGAGTACCCACAGATGATACACACAACAACTAATGCATACACAAATGCACACATTATGCACATTCAAATGCAAATACGCGTACATGTGCGATGTATACCAACAGGTGCATACATCTACCTTAAATTTCTTCTAAAATAGATAACACAAACAACATCCTTAATAATCACACACATAACACAAAAACATACTTTACACACATAACACAACACATATTGACTCAACAAATAAAAACGACATTTTATGATATTAAAATACATTGTCCTGTCCGCGACAAAATGTCCTGTCCGCGACGAAAATGTCTTGTCCGCGATACGTTTTTGTCCGGGACGACAGATTTTCATTAGTCTCTAACTTTAATAAAGTTTTCTAACGATTCTTGATTTATAGTAATTAAATACTAACTCCCCCATCTAATCCAGAGAAAATTAAGTCTTAACTTTATGAAAGTGCCAAACTGCAGAGTAATTAAAACTTTTTGATCAAAACGTCGCGGACAGGAAAATGCTTTATGACGGCCATCACAAGAAAGTATTCTTAGAGGGGTTGCCAATGGTAACCATTTCTGAATTTACATGAAATGCTTATTATGTCTACACATAGAATGGGTGTAAATATCTTTTCATTAATGTAAAATTAAAAAATGTGTTGTCCTGTCCGCGACGCAAAAATGCTCATTTTTGGGAAAAATCACATTTTTTCATGACTTTCACCAACTTGTGCAGAAAATCAAAATAAGTACGAGTTAACTTCAGACATTGCCAGCATTCTAAATTTCATAAAATATTAAGAACATGTAAATTTCATTTTTTAGAGATCATGTCGCAAATAGCTCGGAAATGGCCCTATATTATATATATATCATATCATATCATATCATATTATATTTATATTTATATTATATTATATTATATTATATTATATTATATATATTATATTATATTATATTATATTATATTATATTATATTATATATTATATTATATTAGAAAATTAAACAAACTGTTGACTCAATAAAGGATGATTTGCTTTGTCACTTAGGATGGCGAACGATTTTCTGTATGAACTACGCGTCAACTGCATTCGCCGGTGCAGAAACATTCTGCCTCGGTTGTTACGTCATACCTCATATCCAATCGTGAAGGACCTGTGTGGCAGAATGGAGGATACGTCAGTAAGCCTCATCTTGCACTTCTGTACTTCCCAGTAAAATGAATTTGTTTGCGTAGAATTAGTGGAAATTTTTGTAGCCAATTGAAGACTATAGAATAAGAGTACTGGAGTCACATAATACTACTCTTTTTTAGAAACAAAGGCCTCAAAGTTCTCAATTTGTCTACGTATCACAATTGTTTGAGTTGTAATCAAAACTGGTGAAGTTAGTTGACACAACAAAGATGAATATAGGACAAAAACGAATATTGTCACACTTGTTAATTCCCAATATCATAAATGAATATTGTCTTCAGTACTTCTTCTAAAAAACAAGGGTCTCAGGAAAACAAATGCATTTCTCGAATAAATGAATGTCAAAAACACTTAATTTGTATATATTTTTTGGAATGTCCTCCGTAAGACGGACGATTTGATATGCAATTTATCAAGTCTGGACGTTGTTTTAAATTTGACCTAATTTGACCTTTGACGGAAGTGACCCATATCTCATCAACCCCAAGCACAAAAACATGATAATTTTTTGTAACTAGTCGAGTAATTTGAGATACACTAATTGACCAAGATACAAATTTGACACCCGGTTGACCTCGCCCCTCTGACCCCTACTGAGGAAGGGTTCAAATTGACCAAATTTGTCAAAAACTTTCTTTGTCATGTAACGACTTTTAAACAATTATTAACTCAATTTCGTCAAAAATGTGACTTAAGTACTTCTTATTCTATACTCTTCAACTTCTATAACGGTACGGATATTGTTACTATGCAGGCCTTTTCGTAATGTTTGTTTTTCGTTTTTGTCAATTTATTTCATGCTAAGTGGGACTCCTCGATCTTATACCACTAAAGTTCGAACTAATCTTTTCGATGATATCAAAATTAAAAAAAAAAAAAAACTGTTTGGGCGGTGCAATCATGCAGTGGCGTAGCTAGGATTTTTTCAGGCAGGAGGGTACTGGGGGGCGTTGAAATTTGTAGGGGCACCAAATTCTAGGTCAATTTTTTTTCCGGTCAGCACGCCAAGCCGCCCGAAAACTCGCTAAACAGGGGGGGGGGGGGAGGTAGTGACGATTTTTTTTCTTTCCAAATCCCAGGTCTAAATTTTCCCGTCAATAATTTTGTGGGGGGACACCTGGGGGCACATACCCCAGCCCCTCCTCCCCCCGTAAAGATACGCCCCACTGCAATGATGTGGTATCCTTTTCCTTTCCACACAAATTAAATACCTGTGTCATCATGAATTTCACTTTATTTGGCCCATACGTGATATAATTTGTGACTCTTGACCTTGAAGTCCTTGAATTTTCCAGGGTCTAAAATAGCTCTAAATTAGCTATACCCTAACATCTCTTCTGGACCTCTTCATAACTTACAACCACTGCTGCTTCACAAAAATGATTTAATATATTCCATTAAGATCCTCAACAAAATAATGCACACCGTCACTAGCACCTGGAATATATCAAACAGTTTTGCGATGTTAATCAACCTTTGATATTTTACCATTAAACTTAATAATTACTTCGTCGAAATGTCCCCTACGTTTCCTTCCTCATCGCTTAAAACCTCATTCTTGATGGGCATTCCTCAAACAATTTACGCCTAGACATTTCATTGAACCTTGACATACAGTGTGTATCAAAAAAGATAATCCATGTTTAAAGCTTAGATATTACCAACTATTTTTATTATAGATATTTATAAGTATAATATTCCTGAAGAGCAACTTCTCCTTTTTCCGATGATACCTCACTTGCATCATTGGTGCCATGCATGACCGTGTAAATTGTTCTTGAACAGACCCAACATGTCAAGTCACACTTTTTCCAAGTTTTGGAATAACTTGCATGAAAATGTGACATAACCTCTCACCTTTAAAACATGAACCCACTCATCGGTGTCTTAATTCTTTCATCCATTGACCCAAACTTGAAAAAAGTGTAACTTGACATTGTTCTCTTCAAGAGCTGTACTCGGTCATGCATGTCACCAGTGATGCGAGTGAGGTATCATTAGAAAGGAGACAAGTTGCTCTTTAGGGATATTATAGTTTTAAATCTTTACAATAAAATTAAAAAATTAAAATTTTATTGAGACACACTGTAGTGTGTGTTTAACGTATTAAAATGATCCACCGCTTATTTCCGAATTTGGGGTCAAGCGTCCCCCCCCCATCCGACACCATGCAGTGGTCATTTACTAATTGTTTCTCGTTTTGTCGTGATAGATTGGGCACCTGGCGAACCCAACAATTTTCAAGAATCTGACCAGAAATGTGTTGCCATGTATCTGACTTACGAGCCTAAGTATTGGGACGACCGTGTGTGCTCCGAACAAAAGTACTATGTCTGCGAACGTGAGCACTAACCTCACAGAAACACGGGGTTCATAGTTGTATTTGAACTTTTCTGCACTCTGCAAATATAAATTTTCTGCTTACCAGGAGCGGAGATTTCATGTGACGAGGTTGGGGGGGGGGGACAAAACACCGAAGGCGAAATGGTAATTCCCTCGCGCGGGGGAAAAACTCAGCGAGGACACATAGTATCGTTAAAAAGTGGAAATTGTGACTGTAGAATCCTCCTCACCTGCATTAATAAAGTTTAATGGTCTGTATTAATCACATTTATCCTTTGAATAGGTTTCCCATTACAAAATCATCAAAAATGCTAACAAAATAAAAAAAAAGATATATAAGTTTAAAAAATCTAGGGGATGGGACGATCCCCTAACCAAAAAAAAAAATATCAAGGGGTACACGTCCCCCGTCCCCCAACCCGATCGCCGCCCATGCTGCTTACAGTTGTTGGTAGAATAGATTGTTGCTGTGTATTACGTTAACATATTATTTTCTGAATAATATCAAACCCGATTACAAACCCGATTACACTTTCGTTGACCCACTCCATAATGAAAGTGTTGTGTTGGTCTTTCCTACCATGTATATTTCTAGCAATGAACATCTTGTAATGCTTGGGACAAAAAGTGGCAATTATAGTAAACTTTGAAGTTGATTTTCTCTGAAATGAGTTTCACACGGTCGTATCGCGATACGACGGTTCGGATGAGCAAATATCAATCCCAGATGTACCGTTCACGGAAAAATGGCAACTTCTAAAATGTCTTTAAAATATTCCATAATTACGAGCATGAGTGTATCTTCTTCAATTTTTTTGTGAACATCCACTAGATTGGGTTAGATAGACATTATTGACTATTAGTAATGTAATTATTTTTTTTACCCTGGCAGTCCATTGGATGCACGTTCTTATGATTTCTTATGAACATTAATGCATTGTGTGATATTGTATTCAATTCTTTTGCTGTATTCTTGATTTGTCAGTCTGAATGATAATAAAAATACTACTAGTAGTAGTAGTAGTAGTAGTAGTAGTAGTAGTAGTAGTAGTATAGTAGTAGTACTACTGCTACTACCACTACCACTACCACTACCACTAATAATAATGATGATGATGATGATAATAATAATGATAATAATAATAATCATAATAGTAGTAGTAATAATAATAATAATAATAATAAATTTAATGTTATTATACTGTATATCTTATGTTTAATAACTTCAGTTTTGTTTGTCATCAAGTTTTGTTTAATTTTCTACATAATTGTAAAGCGCAATAACTCACTTTAACTTTGGGCTCATCATCAGGTGAGCTGAAATTCGTTTAGGTACGAGTTAGGCTAACTTTCTGTCCCCCTCTTTTCCTATTTCGTACTTGCAGGTAACGCGTAATAGTTCATCTACTGAATGTGGATACTCGACATAATCGGATTCGAAATGCATGGTTCAAGCGAGTCGGACCCGCCCTTTTTGTGGGGAAAATTGCATAATTTTCATGTTTTGGGGAGTTATTGGATCATTTTCTGATTCAGTTTTCTCTTCAAATACTTTGATTCCATCTTTTTGGAAATTCTTGGATCCACCAATGTACGTAGCATCTGCAGTTTCTTTTCAATCCATTCTGAATAAGGCAATTCTCTACCGGTATATTGCATCTGAGGTGAAATGAACCATAACGGACATTCAGAATAGATATTCAGTTATACGAATGACTGAAAATATGCATAACACGCAACTTATACTAGTAAGCGCCAGCCTTTGTTTGAAATGGGGGGGGGGGGGCCTGATTATTACAGAGTCACAAGTAGCTGCTGATTGTAATTGGTTTGAATGAAAATGAAAAATAAATACTAATGCAAAATGTGAAAGAAATGGTGAAAACAAAATCAAGATTTAATTTATTTTCTAGTTTTCAGTTACCTTTATACAATTGACACAAATTAAGATTAAAGAGTTTTGAGTAATGGTTTTATTCAATTTGTATCAAATCAACTCATATTAGCACGTATTGGGCAAGGGTTGGGATTATTATAAAAGTACTAGATATTAAAAAATATTCAGTCATTTTGTTGGATTATTGTCAATGACATTGATTAGAATATAGTAATTAGATTATCTAAACTTAATCAAATGAATGCCTTCATACATGTATAACTTGTTTAATTTTATTCATTAGATTTGTTCAATATATTTATTTCATTTGATGTATTGGCCTGAATTCAACTCATCAAATAAACCTGATTTACGCATTACATTATTATGTCTATTTGACTCTTTATTTGATATGTTCGATTTATTCGATGTTTATCATTTGACTTGTTTACATTTACTGTATGTAAACTTTATGTTTGTCTAATTGAGAGTTATTCTATTATATCATATCCATTAAAAATTACATCAGTGTATAGAGGAAAATAAAAGAACCTTTTAGTAAAGTATAGGAGCTAGAATCTGAGTTTGGTTGAGATTATAGATCTTAAATTGAATTAAAGTACCGGTATCTTAAGGACAAAAAAAAATCCCTTGTCTACTGTCAGACCTTAACAGTGCAGGGTGTAAAATATGTATTTGAAATTTATTTACAATTAGTGTATCCCATACGCATTAAAGAACATGAACATTTTATGCATAAGTCTCATGCAGATTATTATTCACAGACTAGTACATTAATACTAAAATGATACGAGTAGAGCGACTCGGTCCAGTGTATCTAGCATGCCTGGAATACACGCTTAGCGGCAGTTGGTTTGGGGGCATTTCTCAAAGAGGTCCGCCCGCTGGTCATAAGGACCGCTATTCATAAAAAAATATTCATAAGGACCGCTATTCATAATAAAGGGTCGCAGTTCATAAGGGTCAATATTCATAAGGACCGCAAAAAGACATGAGGGTCGTTATACATAAAAAGTCATGAGGGTCGCTATTCATATCAAATCAGGGTCGTTATTTATAAGGGTCTCTATTCATAATACAAAAAGAGGGTCTCTACACATATAAAGATCAATATTCATAAGGGTCGCTATTCATAATCGAACAAGAGGGTCGCTATTCATAATAGCAGAAAAGGGTCGCTATTTATAAAGGCCAATATTCATAAGGGTCGCTAGTCATAATCGAACAAAAGGGTCGCTATTCATAATAGGAAGAGAGGGTCGCTATTCATAATCGAGCAAGAGGGTCGATATTCATAATTGAAGAAAAGGATCGCTATTCATAATCAAAGAAGAGGGTCGCTATTCATAATCAAAGAAGAGGTTCCAAGAGGGTCGCTATTCATAATGACATGAGGGTCGCTTGTCATAATCAAATAAGATGTCCGCTAGTCATAATCAAAGTAAAGGGTCGCTATTCATAATCAATGAAGAGAGTCGCTAGTCATAATCAAAGAAGAGGGTCGGTATTCATAATCGAATGACAGGGTCGCTATTCATAATCAAAGAAGAGGTTCCTTATTCATAATGACATAAGAGGGTCGCTATTCATAATGACATAAGAGGGTCGCTAGTCAAAATCAAAGAAGAGGGTCGCTATTCATAATCAAAGAAGAGGTTCCTTATTCAAAATGACATAAGAGGTTCGCTATTCATAATGACACTAGCGGGACCCGTGGAAATTCCACGGGTTCTAGCGGGTGAGGTTTATCTTGAATGGACATTATTTTGGAGATTAATTGTACATGTAATTGCCCTCATTAAATGTGTATGATTGGTCCCTTGGAGTACATACTGGATTTTTTCTTAAACTGCAGATACATATTTATTTGTTTAAAAAATTGTATTTATTTTATGGAAATTTTTGGAAGTTATTGTGAATACCTTTTTTAATGGAGTTGTTATATTATGTTTATTTTGTAAATTATTAAGGGAAAAAACATTTTTTATTTATTTATTTATTTTACATTTGCATTTTCTGTATCCGTACCCATACTTCAGTCTGTCTCCTCACCCGTATCTGTAACCGCTGTTTGTAGTATTAATATTAATGAGAAAAAAATGCATTTATTGAAATCATGAATTTAAATAAGTTTGAGGTGGTGAATGCATTATCATTAAAATTGAAAAGACTGCACATTTTAACAGAAAATTAAGTATGTTTTGCCAGACTTGTAGTACCCGTACAAATTCCCGAACCCGTACTCATATTCGTACCCATGGTCTTCTACCCGTACCCATACCCACTGGTCTGTACTTGTACCCACAGCTCCATCCCCTCAACCTTGCCCCTAATTCTGGAGCCATACTCACATTCATAGCTATGCATGGTCTCGTATCCGTATCTGTACCCGCTGGTTTCTACCAGTACCTGACACACAGGTCCAGTAGGCCTACCCATACCCCGGACCCATACCTGTATACCTCTCGTCTCGTAACCCGTTCATAACTGTACCCATACTTGAACTCGACTTGGACTGACACAACAGCGGGGGGGGGGTGTCACTCTCCACAAGGTCTGCTACCCACCCCGTGTTCAAACAACTTAGAAATGCATCGCATAATATATGCACCCAAAAGACGGGAAACGACACCGAGGTGTCTGGAAAGGCGGACCTTTTCGACGCTTTTCTGGACGTGGGGGCGTAGGCAGGGAGGAAGGCGAGCCCCCCTCCCCCCCCGACCGACAGACAATTACTATGCGCAGGTGCATAATCCGCGCTAGATTGAAGAACTTTGCTGCCGATCAAGTCGGCGCTGGTCGCCAAGGTGTCCGGCACAGACATTAATTGGTACTGTACCACGAAGAATTCACTAAACTTCAACTTTACGTAATTTTACATATTTAAATATTTTAAATGCACTGAAAAAGTAAGACTACGTACATTCCAGGTTTGGGTGGCGGGGCGGAAATAGATCTTATGCCTCACCCCACCCCAAACTACACACACGCCTCCGGTTATGCCGAAATTTTGCATTTATTTTTTAAAATTCCACGACTCATTTCGCCAGCTTTTTATGGTTTTGAATGAAATTGTTTTTGGCTGAAATCCCCCCCCCCTGCACACACACACGACACACACACACACACACACACACACACGAGCACACACACACACACACACCAGTCACACCACACAGCACCACACACACACACAGCACACATTCACACACACACACACACACACAACACACACACACACACACACACACACACAAGCACACACACACACACACACACACACACACACACACACACACACACACACACCCAGGTCGAAATTCCCATAGAAACCAGTAGAGCTTAAAGGGTACCAACACCCTGAAAATCAAATTTGTGTACAGCTAGAATACACAACAAATAACCACTTGACAATGTCATAGCTCGTGAAGTGATCATATTTTGAAAATAATAATCAAAACATTTTGGAACTCAGTTCCGCGCGTTCAATCTCAGTTCCGTAAACGCCGGTTATATGCGTGCGCGTTCTGGCTATACGCGTACGTTTTTACCAAAACTATCGGAGTTCAGGATCGATCTGTGTACGCATACTACGCAATACGCACACTGTGTCGCGTTCCTGATCAAAAAACGTTGCAAAGTTTCAGCCAGTCTATCTCAAACACTTCATCCAAAAAAGTTGCTAAGTGTGAGACGTTTCAGTCGCAAACAGCAACCATTTCAAGGGTCGAGACTCTGCCGAAAGTGCGAACGCAATTGATTGTCAGTCGGCTCGCTTGAGAAACTCGCGTGCACTTGCACAGGCTCAACTCGGCTGTCGAGCTTATTACAGGCAATTGCCGCGGGCAATATTGAACATAAAATGGATGAAGACAGAAGCCTGTATTGAAGGATGATATAATGATATAACATAGTTTTGGCATGAAAACATTTTTTATGCCTATAATATGGGCCTATGATTCCTGTAGCTAAATGCCACAATCCGAGGCTATGGATTATTATTTGGAGGAAAGTCGGTCAAACTTAGTATTTGTGGTGCGAGTAATGTCCCACTGAGCGCTGCATGCCGCGTCGGCAAAACTTCGCCGGGCGGTGGGGTGGTAGATTGAACGGTTTCTGGTGGTGATACAACATCATTATTTTGCAGAATCTCGTCTTCTTCATGCAATATACGCGACACACGCCCGTCCTTTTGTTGCGGACTTTTTCTTTAATTACTGCTTTCAATACATGAAGTAATTTGCACATTTAACCTTTCAAGTTTATAGTATACATGTAGGTTGCTATACGCGGCGACAATACCATTCCCGCCGCTACTTACGCAAAAATAGCACAAACAGGATCCGGGTCTTTTGATAAAAAAATACCCGTTGACATTTTTTGCCATTAACACAGCGTCCCTATTAAGACAATTCACTGCAAATCGTATATTCAAGTTCATAAAAAGGCGCAGGCAGTAGCTTACCCACAATATAAACCGATCCATAGGGCCTACATGACTTTTGTATGTCACACTTTATTTTAACAGCATATGGAGCCGAATATTACCACTGACAATTAATTTCCAATTGTAAAAGCAAGCACCCGAAATTTGTTTTAGTATCATATGAGTCCGAATTGGTCTGTATCCATAATTTATTTCCGATCGGGAAACAATTACACTTGACATTTCTAAATATAATTAATGTACACCCTTTTCCTCGATATATAAACGTTTTTATTTTAACTGGTTAGGTCCGACCAGTAAAATTGACCGACAGTGAACTTTACAGGTCCCCGGACCGTCGCGACAGTCGCGACGGTCCGGGTACGCGTCGTATCTGCGGCACTCCAGCCAAACGGCAATACTGTAATCGATCAAGACGTTTGACAGAAAAAACATCGATAGCGTGATCGATCGATTGATAGTATCGGATGATCGAGTAGTCTATGCCAAGTCGTTTGTCACTTTATTTGTTGTTTGAAATTCACATTCAAACCTCAATAAATAAAAAACGGAGTGATCATAAATGCTAATATTTTGCAGAGGGCATGACACAATTATATTCTATATGTATAGCAAATGAATTTCCCAGGGTGTTGGTTCCCTTTAAACCAGTAGAATTCTATTGGTCCAGTAGAAACCAATTCTGTACTGGTTTCAATATGGAAAGTGAAATGAAACCAGTAGAAACCAATAGGGCATTTGTACTGGAATCAGTAGCAGACCAGTAAGAATTCTTATTGGAACCAGTAGAAATTCCCGTTGGAACCAGTAGAAACCAGTAGAAGACCATTAGAAAACCAGTAGAAATCTACATTTGAATCGATCGGAGAAAAATGTGGAGTTTTTTTGGGGGGCCGGGGCTTATTATTATAATTCAAACATGGGATCGATCTATACCACCCTACAGCCTAATGCAATACCTACTACACCTATTCCCTAGCCTAAGTTCCTAAACCTATACCACTAACTGCTATAACATACAGTTGTTGTTGTTGTTGTTGTTGTATTTCTGGCACGTATCAGTCAAGCATGACTATTTGCGCCAAGCTTTGCTCGTGGGCTCGAGATTGCTTTTTGGCTGGACTGGTTGGCTTAGGTTGTCTCGTCGTACCGTGTGGTCTTGTCATGTCCAAGTGGCGCGCATATAGTGATAAAAAGGGGAAATGAGGTTGCGCGTTCGCCAAACAGATCAACTGTCATGTGATGGCGCTATCTCATTTTATCCAGAGCGGGTTTTTATCCCCAGATTAGTCTCCGACAGATAGGCATTATCTTGCCATGATAATTTAAATGTTACAGGCTAACAATTTAGTTGTCAAAATACGATGGTATTACTACACTCCCACTGGCCATTGTGTTTAGAAAAAAAAAAAAAACGCAACACACACACACACACACACAAACGAAAATAATGATAGTAATTGACATTCAGTCAAGTGGTAACATAAACTTATACTTGGAAGTACAGTGTATTGTACTTTTCAGTTACAGAGACATGCTAGAAATTGATTACTCAGATTAATATAAAGTCATATTTGAAACTATTGTTGCAATTATCAGTTAAAGGGACCAATATTTCCCAGTTTACCTGACGTATTGTATTAGATGTCTTTGTCCTTTGGTATTGAGGATGTCCCTAATGTTTAGATTGTTCAGCTCCAAGTTTCGTTGCAGTTCGTTCCTATATGTTATAAATCTTGTGCAATCTAGCAGATAATGTTGTATTGTTTCAGCTGTGTTACACTCTGGACATTTGCCATCAACATGTTTTCCAAGTTTGAAGAGGGTTTCATTTAAAAAGACAGCTACCGACTCTAAGTCTATGTAGGGGGCAAATCCAAAAAGGGGCACTTTTATGTCTAAAGGGGCATTGGGTGCATGCAGATATTTTCACCATCATATTAATATTCTGCTTGAAATTGCTGGGGTTTTTTGTTTTGTTTTTTGGCTGAAATGTAACTTAAGCTCCCCCTTTTTGAATGGGAGTCCTCATTATTAAATCATGAAATTATATATTCCGTGAGCGAGCGGTTTTGGAAAATTTCGAAATTTGTCGGACTGTTGTAAAATGCACTTTGTGGTCTATTCTGGCGCTAATTAAAACTCAGTATGTTAAAGAAATGAAGAACATCAATCTAGATCAAGCGTATCCACGGGAAACAATGAGCTAATACTTTATGGAAGGCAGAGATGATAAAAAACAAAGTTTCGTTATGAATGATATGAATGGATATTCTCTTGAAAAATATTTCATTTGATCTTCATTCTTTATCAATTGGTATTTTGACACATAGGTAGTTTAGAGTGTACATAGGCTGATTCCGCAGTGAGTGAGAACCACAAGCAGCGGTTTTCGAAAAAAAAAATAGAATCCGTAATCGTAAAACTCCGGCTTGTCTTTCCCGGTTCATAGTTCTTGCCTAGTGTCCGTTATACCGGTACATATGAGTTTTGTTTTTGTTTTTGCAAAAGATCTCATTTTAGACAAACAAAATAAATAAAAAGGGTATAAAAGTATATGATTATGAGCAGTATAATGACCCGATTTTTGAGTAGTAACTGCTACCAACCACCCCATCTGCACGATACATCCAAATATACACGTATACTTCATAAATCATACAGTCATGAGCACACCTTATGGAGTATGCCACGTTGCACAAAGTTCTGTTACAGAACTGAAAGGGGAACTCTCCTCTTTCAAGATGTAATTTTTTTATTAAAGAAGAGAAGAAAAAGCGTCACATATTTCTCTCATGAAAGACACTTTTATCGCTTAACATGCTTAAAGAGCTCCTAAAATATAGGGGCATGTTAATGTTATCAGGGGAAGTGATGGAGAGAACCGAATTTTTGCCACCCACGAGGGCACTTAGGTGAGAGGCTAAGTGCCCCTTTTATGCACAAAATGTGCCCCTTCGTTGAACTTATTTACCAAATCATATGTCTTCTCTGTACTGTTTGACGTGCCCCGTCACGGGCAAAAAATACACAAGAAAAGAAAAAAAATAAAAGAAATCGTGATATACTTAATAGATAACAAATAAAAGAAAATCCCCTTAGGGAAGTGTCATTTCATAAGGACACATTTCACTTTGAAAAGGGGGATTTTTTTGCCTATCACTTTTTTTTTTGGGGGGGGGGGCAAGTGCTAACCCTCTGCCACCTGGTTCCATCACCCCTGGGTAGATGTGAATGAATGCAATGAAGGCACATATACCCGTGCTCCAATGGTTCATCGTGTGCCCACACATATGGGAACTACACGTATCGAAGTTTACTGGGATACAGTTATGTGGGAAGACTATTGACCTGGCGTTGAGCGATTCTCATTTTTTCCCCTTAGAATTATCTCATATATATCGTGAACATATTTAATACCAGTATAATTCAACATTTTCAAGGGACACTTTGTCCGGAACTTTGCATCTCCCCCATTATGTTGTTTTCACAGATTTTTCTTTCTTTCTTGGTTTTATTTCTTTGTTTTTAATCAAAACAAAATAAGATGTCAATGAATGTGATCTTGGCACACACCAGTGCTCTAACGGTTCCACGTGTTTCAATGTTGTTGGGAATGGAAACTACAAGTGTCAATGCCCTCCAGGATACAGCGGGACGTATTGTGACGCTGGTAAGTACTTTTGACTTCGAACAATTCTGATTTCTTTAATCCCCCCCCCCCTCTCTCTCTAAGTGCCATATTTGGAGACGTAGGCGATCATGGCATGCCACATATATCTGTTCCTAGACTTTTGAATCATGCAGCTCCACCTCCCATTGACCTGCTCCTGTCTCTGTAATCCATTCCTTCAGACAGGTCATCCAATTCATCCGTTTCCTTCCTCTACCCCTCTTTCCCGGCCTCTAGATTGCACGCGGCTAATTCAAGCCCCATAGGGAATAATGTTAAAGTCATCAACTTTGAAAGTTCATTAAAAATCAGAGATTAATTAGGGATGATTGAAACCAACATTCTTTGATAGAACACTTATTCCTCAATTGATGATCTTCGGGAAATATATTGTTGACCAGCATTTTCTCAAGGGAATTCCCC
>JZLH01S0364195.1:0-14842 GCA_001188425.1 Eucidaris tribuloides
CACCCCGTTGCCCTCCTGCCCTGTTTTAACCTACGCCACATCAATAATTAATGCATTAGTGCATAATTTCCATCATACAGCTCACATATATTATACAATGTGCATAACATGCACTTTCTGTGCCATGGGAGGGGGCCATCCCCACCATGCCCCCCCCCCGATCCTGATCCTGAATCTGGGGCCGATTTCACTAACATCGATTTTAGCGATCATCGCCAAATTGATCGCAAATCCAAATCCATCGCAACGTCATCGCTAACTTCCTTCGCGATGAATTTGGATTTCACTAAAACCATCGCAATTAGCGACGACAAAAAATACTTTTAATATTCATGGACGAGCCCGATCGCAAAATTATGACGTCAAGGGTGCGACTCGTAGGGGAAACCCCCTACGGAAGGGCATTTTAGCCATGCATCCATAGATTGTCACGGTAGGGGATACCTACGGGGAAATGACCTTAATTCCATAGGGGGGAAGTATATTGATGGAGAGGAGGGGGGTTTGATGTATCTTAACATTTTCTGGCAATTTTCTCCAAAAAAAAAATCAGAAATCCTGAAAGAAATCCTGTAGGCCCTATAGCTCTGTAGAGATTATTTGGGTAAATCCATTGTCCTAGTTGGTCACTTCACACATACAAACAGATAGACAGACACCATCTCACCGTCATAAACACACAGAGTGACACACACTAACGACACAATCAGACACACACAGACACACGCACATAGACACACGTACACAGACACACACACACACACACACACACATACACCAACACACAGCCACATAGACAAACACAAACACAATGACACACACACACACCGTACATATACCCACATGCCCACATAATACACACAATAAAAAATAATACAGCTAATAGTAGGTCTAATAATAATGATAATAATAATAATAATAATAATAATAATAATAATAATAATAATAATAATAATAATGATAATGATGATAATAACAATAATAATTATAATAATAATATTAATGATGATGATGATAATAATAATCATAATAATGATAATAATAATAATAGTAATAATAATAACAATGATAATAATAATAATATAAAAATATCATATAATAGATCAAAGAACAAACCCAATGAAATAAAAATAATACAATAATAATAACGCTATTAGACGCTTTAAGTAACTACGGAGAAAAGGCCATTCCGGACGTGCAGTCGTTCTGATTGTCTTTTGGCGAATGATATGACTATTTTGCGTCTCATTAGCACTCGCAAATATTCATCGCTAAAACTAAAAGTTAAGCGATGAACATATTCATCGCTAACTGTTATGAAATCGCTACTGGATACCATCGCCAATAGCGAGATATCGCATGTTTGCGATAATATCGGCCGTTGCGATAATTTCAACGTTAGTAAATCGCCCGTTTGGTAGCCTCCCCTTCAACAGTTAAGTCATAAGAAGCTCTAACCAACATGATACTTTTATTTACCTCTGTAATCAATGGCAAAGCCTAACCCCCATCTACATGGCCAGGTGGGCAGGGGGGGGGGGTATGGGGCATAGCGTGGGTTAGGGTTACACCCCATGGCCTTCTTCCGTAGTTTATACACGATAATCCACATCTTTGAACATAATTCCATCAGCATCACAACACATATACGATACAAATGTCATAAATCACATTTCTATAAACCATGGGGGGGGGGGTCATCCCACCATTACCCCTCGACCCCTGACGCCGAACATTGTTGGTGTATCCCCTTCTAAAGCCAAAGTAGTCCTAAGCAGCTCTCTATTAAAAATGTGCATTTATCTACTTTGTAACGGTACATCCATAAAATGACGCTTAAGCACCAGTTCTATTCGCTCCACCATTCCACCCCCCCTGACCGGACCCGAACCCGGTTTGGTGGCATCCACTTCTGCCCCTTTCTAAAATCAAAAGTATCCATAAGGTAACCTGTAACCAAAAATGTGCTTTATGACCGCCGTTAACGTAAATCCCCCCCAAAAATTGGACGTTAAGCACTATCTACTATGTTTCTTGCCAGAGTTGGAGATTTAATGAGACTGGTCAATTCTTCTCAAGTTCCTGTGAAGCATCATGTGGATGACCTTTGGTTGACCTATTGTATTGAGTTTTGCTTATAAAACATATGAAAATGTGCCATGCATATTGCATTTTTACTCAATTATTTTAACATTGAAAGATTACGTATGCAAAATTGTAAAGTGATTTTGCTCTGTATATACCTGAGCAGAAATCCACGTAGTTGACTTCTCATCCAAATTGAAAAAGATTGCTTTCGTGTGAAACAGGTTGTGTCAATAACAAACACAAGCGTAAAATTTACCCAATTGTACTTCAAATGGTCAATTTCGTGCAAGAATGACATATGGAATATGCTTGAAGGACATTCAATAGTATAACAGCCTACAGTTAGTACTGAAAAATGGTGGGGGAGGGAGCGATGTCTCGGTGACTATTATGTATACAGGTTGGCTAACTCTGTTTCACTTATTCACTTGCATACACTTGTCACGGAGAACCGTTGAATAGAAAAAGCTATCTCGTAATAGTCTGACTGGAAAATTAAACTGATAGAATATAAAAGCTTTTAGTGTTTGTGAATAATCGCCTGTTGCAGCGTGGCTGAATAGCATCCAAATAGTTTACTGTAGCAACAGGAATAATTTTTAGCGAGGTTATGCACGTGTGACGGCCAAAGTCACGGTCGGTGATCAAAGTGACACAAAAGCGTGCTTCTAGTCTGAATTGTTGAAGCTCTTAAATACAAAATACGCAGCCAAAGGTACCAAGAGATAGAAAGACAGAATGACTCGGTGCATCCATCAGAGTGGGTGTCGTATATAGTCACTTCTTTTGGGTGGTGGGTATAAGTGAGCATATCTGCAACTAATCGACTGGCGTTTGATATGTGATGACCTTCAAATTTGTGTGGTTGGTGTGGATTGGGAATTTTTTTCTGGAATGTGATTTGGTAAGTAACTTATGTGATATTTTTTATTGTCCTGGTTGCAATATACACGCGTTCAATCCGTACATTTATGATTAGATTGTGCATTTAGGCAGACTGCGACGCCCTGAATTTGTCAGTTGAATGAGATTTTTTAAATGCTTATAGTCCAAATGTTAGTCTAAAATTAGTTTATTATACATTTGCGCTGAATGCTTTCAACTTCTTTGAGAAACTACTATGAAAATCTTCGACCTAGTGAGGCAAAGAGGGAAATAAGTGAAAATGGAATTCTTTGATTAACTCTAATCATGACTTCAAAGACACGTTTAACAGAATACCTCATTTTTTAATGGGACTGCTAGAGTCAGTAAATTACTGTAATTGCATAACAAGATTCACACTCAAGTACTCGCGGGACACTGTTATTGACCTGCAAAGATATGGCGTTTATAATAATTAAGGATAATTATGATATGAATAAGAAATGGTGTTAAAAACAATTGTACAGTTTAATACCATATCTGTCGAAGCCTCTGCTGTCCATTTTACTACTACCTGACGTTTTGATCAAATGCATATGGAATTCATTTTTGCTTTTCTATACTTTTCCATTGCATTATTTCACACAACGTGTTATCATACTTAGTGTGGCATTGGATTGTAGTGTAGTACCCTTCTTAGTTCCTGTTTAGTTCCTATTTTAAGTCAAGAGAGTATGAAGTTGGTAAATTAAGGATAATTTGGCAAAATGCACGAACGGTCTTTACCACATAGCAGTGAGTGTTTGTTTTCAACGCTTCGCTGCCACGTCAACGTACATGTATAGCGCGCTGTTGCCCAAACTTGACCATATAATGTGACACATGCTCTCGAGGGAAATGTAACAAGAGATTAAATAAACCTGAAGCTACTCTGGTAACGATTGGAAGATAGAGGGACAGAAAAGGTACGTGCTCCCTTTATTTTAAGGGTACCCAAAACAGCATGAATTATCCGAATAAATCTGTTTCTCGCAGGTGCGATGTTGTTTTCAGGAGGTATGTTTACAATTAAAATTCGACCTAGTTGACGGAAGAGCACAGTCATTCACCTCATTTGTGTTTATGTTGTTATGGCGGTATTTGACTCGCAAACATTATTGTTGTGACAGAGCTTAAAGGCACCATTTACAATGTTTCTAGTATAAAACAATGAACTATATGATCCATATTCCTGCGTGCTAGTAATGTCTATGACAAGATCTAAAAATAATGAAAGCATGACAAATTGCAGTTCAAAACCATAATAAGGTGTTTTTAAAAAGTGAAAATCAACCAGCAACCACAGCCTACTTCGTGAAAGAATTTTGTCATCAGGTCATCAGTTCTCGTGCCGATATTATCTGTACATATTTCGCTAGTGATAGCATAACTGTTTAAAGTTTTGTGTTTAAGGGTGTTTATTTGCCCATTCAAACACTATCATGTAGTTCAGACATCAAGTTTGACAATTCTTTGAATGGGTTTTCCATGATGTTAACCAATAGATAGAAACTACTATGACAAGTAAAGTGTCAATGTCATTTGCAGGGAACGGAAAAAAATTTCAAAATAAGCTGGTATGTATAAGGATCGACCAATAAGAATCGGTACATTTAGTGAATTTCACACCTTTAACCAGCTTTCTTATCGTGCGAGAGTGACTTGTCAGATCGTACTTTCCCATTTGTGATGATGTTCTCTTATTTCATCAGCTGTGCACATGTAACCTTGGTATTTTGTGAGCATTAGTAATACGAGATAATGTAAATGTTAACATTAAATGTTTTTGCAGCCAGGCGCCACATGAACTTTTTTTTAAATAGAAGTGTGAATTTAAAGGTTATAGTGACATGATTGGGAACACTTAAAAATGCTTCAAGAACCAAATGAGTTGAAATATATACCAACTGTACACCAGCTGGAGTGGATCTCCCACCTGGGAGGATTAGTCTCTAATTTGTTTACTTATGGAGAATCGAGCATGAACATACGAGTGTTTTAATTTTATCGGGGCACGATAAAAATAGGACCCATAGAGCGCCACACACCAGTTTTCCCTGCTACGAGGGATATTGACATTTATTTAAGAATGAGTCAACGTTTGACTACAAGATTTTCACAGGAGAATCCTTGCATAGTTTACTTGATTGCAGAGTAGTTTCAGCCCAAGTTGAGGACTACCCCCAATCATTTCATTTACCTTTATATAATGTATTTTTTAAGCGTTGGGAAATAAAATTAAAAATAAGCTTAAGTATCTAAAACGGGGAAACTAGCTGTAGCTACACTTTGGAGTTAACAGGATTATATACCGGGGATACCGCAAATCTGTTTATACTGTCACTCAGAAACACAAACACACATAGACAAATACACATACACACGTAAATTACATTCGTTTAATGTGTGTGTTTGTTTTTTAAACTATAAAGTTTGTAAACCGGTAGTAAATACAAGTTTATGTGTAGCTAATCTGTTAGAAACTGTTGAAAGGACAAAGAGGAGACGTCATGGCTTAGTGGATAAGACATTCCTTCCCGACCTAGAGGTCCGTGGTTCGAGTCCACGCCGTAGCGGTTGTGTCCTTGGGTAAGGCATTTTATCCCCATCACCCTGTTCTTCGGATAGGACGTAAAGTCGGAGGTCCCGTGTTGAGACAGAAACACTTCAGCATGTAAAAGAGCCCATGCAATTCATCGAAAAGAGAAGAGTAAAATGTGGTCACATTATCTACATGTATATCGGTTCATGGGGCTGGATGCCTATGGGTAATGGTGATAAAAGGTCAGTGGCATGATTGGGAGAAAAAAAATGTCTCTCGAACCCACCTGACTGAGAGATAAACAATGGGTACACCAGCTGGAGTGTATCTCCTGGCTGGTAGGATTTATCTTGAATTTGTTTACTTAAGCCAAATTAAGCATGAACATACTAACATTTTGTTTCTCTTGAGCCCCGATAGAATTGGATACCATAGAGAGCTGCACAATATATTTGACTGTCACAAGGCATAGTGATGGAAGTTACTTTAGAATGAGTCAACATTTGACTACAAAAGTTTCACCTCAAGTTGAGGACCACCCCAAATCTTTTACCTTTAAGTTCGATCTTCTTGCCCCTGCCATCTGAAACGATGACAAATCAATATAAAAATACAGACAGACAGACGCACACACACACACACACACACACACACACACACACACACACACACACACAAACCCAACCCGATCTTTCGAAGATGTGAACAATATGTTTGTTCTTTGTAGCATGGAGGTAGAAGAGAGATGTTTGTAGCAACTTCGCACATTTTACGTGATGTGCAGGTCAGTACGAGACATTTGTGGTATTTTGTAAAGGGTCGGGGTGTGACGTTAGTGTGGCTTAAGTATGGCCACTCTTCGCTGACATGTTACACAGTCACTTCAGTTGTCTGTAGTGGTAAGTACTTATATTCTGTAATCACAACATGAAGTCTCTGCTTAGTTCTAATAATAAATCGAATGGTTAAGATTGGGAAATATGTATGGTGTACAATCTGCTGTGTTTGTTGATTAACGCACACATGCAGATCCTAAAACTCAACATGATCAAGAAGTGGAGTCATCTCGATTCAAGCTCTAAATTTCATATCTCGTGTCTCAACTTCTTTGTCGCATACTGTTAAATCTAATGTTTATCATCTACGTATATGGCATTCTGTTTATAAACTTCGAAGAAAAAAAAACAATTATAACACATGGTCATGGAGACAGAAGCGTTACGCGGTAGGGATAAAAATGGGTGGGCAAGTATAAGTGCATGTTTGTCATTCCATTATATGGAATTCAAAATTGGATTATTAGTTGTAGGTAGATATATCATTTTGTTCCATAACTCGATCGTTACATCTCTCCTCACATCTCACCTCGATCTACACACGGAAATAGGGGATGTAACATTCCACAATTATGACCATAGCAAGCACTAAATGATTTCACAATCCGCCGGAATTGTAAGCGTGCGAGTGTTCTAATCTCTACGTCATTTTGGTCATTCCTGGTGGGCAGTTATGATTGGATTTTGAGCCGTTAAGGCAGGTGGAAAAATTCTTTTTGACAGCCAAAAAGATTGGCTCTCGTTCCACGTTGAGAGATAAGATACTTTGTGGGCATTTGCTCCCGTTGCGTCGCGATATCAATTGCCTGACAAGATGTTAACGGACAAGTAATGCGAGATGGGCAGTGATAACTGTCTCAATTTAGCGTTGTTTGTAGCAAATTCCTAGATTTAACATTCTCAAGATATTTGCCACTTTGGGGTGTCTCTTTGAAGATTCCCTCATCAAACTAAAAGATAAGATAATGAAAGGGAAGGAATATCTAGCTTTGTCGCGCGCGTGTGTGTGCGTGCGTGTGTGTGTGTGGGTGGGGGGGTTGTTTTGTGTGATGTTATCATGATAGGAAGACTGGAAAATGAGACCAATTTTGTATCTCTAGTGAAACAACTTTATTGCGTCTCTTTCCGAATATTTTATTGTACATTCATAAAAAGTAACTGACGTAAATGAATATGCCTCATTTTGTGAATGACTACTTCCTCCAAAAGTTAACGTAATTCGATTTTTTTATAAGAATTGAAGGCAACTCATGTCCTTTTACTCATTGTTTCTTTTATACCTACAGAGTGTGTCACACACGCACACACACACACACACACACACACACACACACACACACACACACACACACACACACACACACACACACACACACACACACACACACACACACACACACACACACACACACACACACACACACACACACATATACACACAAACTTTTAGTTTATTTTCTCGTCAAAAACTCTGGGTACAAGGTGCACTGATGAATGGCAAAATGAGAGGACGAAATTGACATGAATATAAAAATGAACTGGCAGAAGTGTTTACCCACAAACATTAATCGAAGTATCATTTGAAGACAGGACGGCAACAAATTAACAGGATATTCAATGTTGCCCTTTGTATAACCAGGAATTAAGATACGTATGTCTTCTTTTTTGTTTACTGGACACAACCGTATGGGTATTATTTAACCCCATTATTTTTTCTTTAGTGTTGTAAGGGCAAAACAACCATTAAGTGGTAGTCCACAATAAAGGCCATAGCCTTGAGGACGGGATAAAGATGTTGTACGCATTGTGTAGAAGAAGATTGTGAAAGAAATGGCATATTCAATAACTGATATCAGGTTACGTGTACGCTTATCATTTTCCCTGAGGATGCCATATCACTAGAACTTGCGTATTAGTATACTTGTATTTTGAAAGGGTCTATTCTCTTCTCGTGCGTTAACACGAATCTAACTGATCATAAAGCTAAATTGCTTCTACCATGGTCAATGCCTAGAAATGGTTCATTAGATCATATCTCACTTCTTTTGATACTTTCCAAGCTTTATTAATACAGAATTGCCACGAGTCACGTAAATAAAAAATGCAGGCAACCTTGTTTTTATACCGTAGTATAACCTCCTGTTAATCATGATATTAAATATAATTCTTTGTTCGACTATGCTTACTATAAAATCAATGTTGACGCGACTATCTAGACATTATGTTATGTAAACACTGTAAAATGATGCTGTGTATCTTCCTTTCCAGCTGGTTGGTCATATTGTTTTTAATATGTTATATAAATGCATGCATCAAAATTTAATTCAAACACATTAGTGAGATTCATGGCCGACGGAGGTATTAATGTTGAATTATTCTGAGATGAATGGACAAGTTCCCTTTAAGGCGATATTCAAAAATTTTCCCAAACAATCCTGACAACATTTACCCTTTGACTACGGTAACCGGACGTGCCCATGTTAACTCTATGGGGAATGCAGCATCTCGGAGGTAACGGGTTAACAACCACCTTTCCCAAAATTGACAAATCTTTCTGAATTGAAAATGGTCAGTCAATTAATGTCTGTCTATCATTTCTTAAAATGTCTGTTTATATTCATGTCACTTTACCTTTTTCACTCGTCAGGTAGCAGGAGAAAGGCATTCCGTACCTTTAAAGTTGGTAGAACTATAAACGGGATGTAATTTGTTTGTTTGTTTTTTCCTTCTTTTACCGCATTAACAAATGTTCACATGACACTGCAATCCATGTCTGTATTTATACTTGACATTTTGTCAACTTGCGATTAACGTATACCACCTAACGGGGCCTACAGACTACAAGCTTGGCTTTAGTAGGTTCCCCATTTCCACCCTTCTTTCCATTATACTTGTGTTTGTTTGCTCTGCTCTTGCTTTTGTTAATTTCTAACTGCAAAATACTATGCATCCACCCAATTATTGTCAAATACTTACCTATTATTTGGTCGGTGCAGTACATTTATTTTATATTCGCACTATATAATTCTGTGTATGCTCTGAATACAATGTAGATTGTATTAACTATTATTGTTAATGTCACTGTGCATATTCATTTAATTTCTCGTGTTGATGTACTTCAATCTGACAATTTACACATGTATATTCATTATACTATGTTATGTTATATTTTGTTGGAAATAAAATAAATGAAATGAATGAATGAATGAACGTTATGTTAGACCCCAATATCAAGTATACAATAAAAATAAACTTTTCGAAATACAGTTTAGGGCAATATGCCCCAATTATTCTGTGTAAAGTAACTCCAAGATTGGACTCTTATGGGGACTCCATATCATACTGGCTTGTTAAAACAATTGTCTGCAGTTTGCTTTAAATTAGATGTATAAATGCCGCGGTGATGTCGGCAACGTACTTCGCATGCCCACAGTGTACTCAGGGAAAATTATTCAGTATCCGTAAATTATGGCCGACGGGTGGTGCTATACAGGCATTATATCCTCATTTGAAAATCATTCAAGAGTTCGAAATCAGCTGGTATCTATTTCAAATGTTCGCATGGGTATCTCAACATGGTTTGTAAATATGGGTTATATACGTGACGTATGTTACATATTTCACATACCAACTTTTGTATTAATCTCGTGTTATGGCCATTATTCATTGATCAAAAATACAAAATGCTTTAAGTTGTTTTTCAATAGCGTGATATTCATCGATGTTACAAAGAAAGCCGCCTCTTATGTTTGGTTTTGTAACGCTATCGAAATGTGGTATGTTGGCCAACAGCAACAATTAACGGCATCGTTTAAAAATGTTTTCATAAAAAAAATGAGGTCATTGTCTCTTGTAAGGTCTAAAAAAAATAAAGCAGTGAAAACTATTGTAGTTCAAAACTATTAAGCGCTTTACATAACTGGAAATTAACGAGCGACGTTTCCAGCCCCCCCCCCTCCCCCCTCCCCCATAGACTGCTGTCTTATAGACATTTTGTCCCCAGGACATAATTTCATGTACAGGTATTTTATGTTTAAACGTATCTTCTTAGTAACAGCATAAATGTAGAGGTTTGTGTCCTATGATGTTTATTTGTCTATTCAAGCACAATGATGTAAGTCAGATTACATTTGTTTTGTCTTTTACCTCAGGTCGGTACGTGTGTGAAGATATTACACCAGGCATCTTGCGAGGTAAGTAATAATTTGTAGACTGCTTTTGTCTGAAAGCCACAGTGTAACAATGACCACAGTTGAAAAAAATGTGAGCTACATGCTCTTAAGTGTCTTTGATAAGGTCTAAAAAATGAAGCCCTGATAAAATGGTATTTCAAAATGATTATTCAGTGCTTTAAACAAGTGAAAATCTACGAGTACTCGGATTCACCCTGCCCATTTCCTCCCATAGACTACTTTGTGTGGATTTAGGCTACTTTATACTCCACTGCAGGGATAATTCCAAGAGTGATGTTTATTCATGCATATCTTGCCAGTGGCTGCATAACTTTCCAAATTTTTGTATTCTGGGATGTTTATTTGTAAGCACTACCATGTAGCTCAGATATCAGTTTATATTTTATATTATATATCTATAAGTATACTTCAGGTGTAAAATTTGACACCTCAGTTTCATACTGTGTGCCCCCGATTTTCTGCCGTTACAACTATCTAGTAGTCAAAAGCTTGTTTTCGATAGCACACGAAAATCACAAACGGCTTTATTACCGAAATCATTTTCCTCATGTCCCGATGCAAACGTTATATAACTCCTTTATTTGCTTTCAACTTATTGTGCAAAAAAACTGAGGAAAGTGAAAAAACGATGGGCCACTGAGATTTAGAAACGACTTTTCCAACAGTTGTGTTCAGTCTTTTCTCCTGTTACCTCTTACCTCCGTGGGGAAGTATATTAATTCGCATTTAAGAAGACTGAAACTCTAAGATGTCGTGGATTAAAGAGGGATGTAAGATGATATCACTTGTATCATAGACAAATGACAACATTGCCTGCAAGGTACACTCAGTCTCACATAGTTGGAAGCCTGCCAAAAGATTCATGCTGTCCTACTTTTTACAGTAAACAAGTGAAAAGCAATTGTAACAGCAATGCTATTATATCGTACTGTATACTCATCTTATTCCATGGACTACTGTTATCAGCTACTACTTTCATCAGTATTATATAAAAAAACGAAAATAGTTTATGATATAAACAAAATCTATCTAACTCATGTCTGTACATTTTAGTTCGTTGTAATAGTCAATATACTTCATGCTAAATATCCCTGCCGAAAAAAAATACGTCGTCACGTTTACATTTTGAATACACTATGGACAATGTGTTTATAGTGTGTTCAATTTGTTACTATTTGGATGTGGTTCATTTTCATAGAGTGACACTGTGATCACAGTGTGGTTATAGAGTTCACACTGTGAACACCCTGCGTTCTTTCTGGCAGGTCAAACTCGTGACCACAGAGTGGATTTGGTCCATTTTCACAGAGCGACACTGTGATCGGTGTGTGAACACACTGGGTGATTTTTAAGTTCGGAGTTGGTGTTGAGGAAAGGAAATCGTCTGCTAAAGCGATCTTCAAGGTCCCACGGCACTTTTCCACCGTCTCATAGAAAGCCATGCTAAATAGAGCGACTTTAAAAACGTCTCATGCCTTAATCGAAACGTAGAATTTTTTTTTTAAATCGAAGGAAATGAAGGGAAATTTTATGTGCTTTCAAATGAACAACATGATTTTTCATGTTTTCCAGCCCTAAAAAAAGTTAAGAGCCTTGATACAAGACTAAACACACATTCTCCCGGATAAATGCTTAAAATAGCAACATTCTAATCTAGCAATAAAAAATCCATTTAAAATTATAGAACCCTGAAAAATCCAACTTCTTGGCAAGTGGTAGAAGCTGTAGTCCTCAAAGAAGTTATAAAACCACAAAAAGGGACAATTTCCCACTCTACCTATTTTTAATTAATTTGTTAGTGTATCTAGACAATGGCGTAATTATTGTACTGCCTTCCCACTAGGCATTGCGCGAGTTCAATTAGTGCTGTGCCACCTCAACACCGAGTTCAGTTTAAGTCACGATACCGATTGCACTATCGATTGCACACAACATCGAGTAAGTTACACTGATGGCCGAAAAAATGGACAAATGTTACAAAACGACACCAAACAATATTGCCTGCCAAACAAATTGAATCTGAAAGACATGTAACTTTTCTCTTATTCCATGGAAATTTAAAATCGATTTAGGTAATTATTTTAGATCAATAGGGGATAAGGTACTTTCAGCGGTTTGCGTCGCACGGTGATGCTTTCTCCATAGCCACACACATACGCATGTTAGCTCTGGCAATAACACTGTGACCACAATTGTGGTTGTGTTTTTTTTGGCAGGGATGAACTAGTGGCAATATCTGGGTGGCAATTATCAGGAGGTATTTGTTCAATGTATTGCCCGGGTACACTTCAGTTGATTGACGTGTTACACGAGCTTAAGTATATATTCATTTTTGTGCAGTATGAATAGTAGCTCAACAAGGTATTTAGAGATTTCATAGAATTCTGTTTCGACTGGATTCTGACTAGGCTGGATTGGTTTGGCGTTATGCGCGGCACTGGTCCAAATGCGGTTTTGTCCCCGGGGGGGGGGGGGGGGCGGCCAGTCAAACAAAGCTGACAACATGCGTGACCAAATCATTCAGACACGCCCGTAAACCAATTTTTCTCTGTGTGCAAAATAACCACCTTAAACGAGTTTTCGCTGTGGCTTCATTTACACATTTTAGCCTCCAAACAACCCTAATACGTTTGACTATAGTCTTTCAAAAAAAGCTTCGCGGGGAAAAATACCCTAAAATGCGTCTTGAACACTCTTCAAACCACCCTTTTTTGAACAATCAGGTTTTTTGATACCTTAACGCGCGTGCACCGCGAGGCCGCGCTAAAACTGAAAAAACACCTTTTAAACGCAGTTTTTTGGTCACGCATGTGTACAACATTATGATTTGACTGTCCCCCCCCCCCCCGGGGGTTTTGCTTCCAGTGTCCTGTCGAAAGGAGAAGAGCAAAAGAGATTCAAGTTATCTTTTTTATCAAATCCTTCATCAAGCGTCATAAGTGTGTGTAGTAGAGCGTATAAACAGACCAATTGTGCAAAATTTGACTAAGCATGAACACTTTCACCAGTGTTATGTACATTGCCAAAGCTTTATTTTAAGATCGGGAGGTAAGTCAGATTTGACGCTCTGATGACCTCTAGGAGGCCAATGCACCTTAAATTATGCAAATTTTGAGGTTTGCGTCAATTTGGTAATAATAAACGTGGTTGTGATGCACTAAACATGCACTTTTGTTACAATGGAGTTGCCCTGGCATTCCAGAGAGCATTGGTAATTATTAAGAGGCTTTCACTTTGACCTTTGATGATTGTGAAAGGTCAATGACCTCAAAATGTCAAAATATTGATTTGGCGTCATTGGTTAATGATAAATATGGTTATGATGCGCTAAAACACCTATTTGTGTCCCGATGGAATTGTCTTCATATCCCACGGATCAATGTTGATTATTGAAAGGTTTTTGTCTGTGACCTCTGTGGAGTGTGATAGGTCAATTACCTCAAAATATCAGAATATTGATATTTGGCATCATTGGTTAATGATATAAAGTTGATTATGATGTACATGCATTAAGCAAGCATCTGTGCTACAATGGAATTGTTTTCATATTCCACAGATCATTATTGATTATTAATAGGATTCTACCGTTGACCTCTCATAACCTTGAAAGGTCAATGACCTCAGAATATCAGAATATTGATATTTTGCGTCATTTGGTTAATGATTGAATTGATTATGATGTACATGCTTTTATGCATGCATTTGTGTCAACAATGGAATTATCTTCATATTGCACTGAGCGTTGATAATTATGAACTGGCTTCTGTTTTTGAACTCTGATGACCGTGAAAGGTCAATGACCTCAAAATGTCATATAGTATTGATATTAGATGGATAGTTCATGGTCAACTATTTATCATATGACCATGCATATATACTACATTAAAATTGTCTACTGTTTCTACAGATCATTGGTCAATATCCTTAGATTTCTTGCTATGACAATGAGAGGTCAATGACCTTAAAATATAAAGATATTGACATTTGGCTTGATTGGCTCAATGGTAAACTGTTAATATTGTTGAAATCATGCATTTGTCAAATTAAAGTGTCAAAACATATTCCACAGAACATTAGTTCATAGTAAACGGTGTTTGTGCGAGGTTATTGACTTCAGAAAAACAAGGACTCACGTTGATGTCGGTGACCTCAAATATTGAATTGAAATTTGCACAAAATCGTGTTGTAAGATAATCTGTGCAACATTATCCAATCATATCTTAATAAAATCTGTACGCTTATAGAACAAAGATTGAGGTCAGTGACCTCAGACACATAAA
>JZLH01S0364207.1:25674-49360 GCA_001188425.1 Eucidaris tribuloides
GAGAGGATAATTCCCTTTGAATGTCAAAAATAAAAAAATCCCAACACCATCTAACTTTCATATAAAAATGAGAATAACAAAATATCCCAAAAAGATACAAAAGACCGCCAGAGTCCCCCACGAAGTCTGTCTTTACTATGTATCTATCATGACATGGCAATTCTGGATTATTCTCATGTTATGATACTCGAGAAGCCGCATAATGTTAATGACGCAAAGTATAAATACAACTGGAAAACTAATTTGTGAGACAATAGTGTACATATCTACTTGACCTGATTTCCCAGTTGATTCATCATTTGGCGCTTCTCATATGCCCAGGGAAATCAGAGTAATTCAGCAGGATGTGTCCCAAACAACAAACGCTAAGACATGCCACACCTGACAATAAACAGTGCATCGGGCCCCTCATACCACCTTCACCCAACCATTGAAGCTCTTTGCAAGATTACATATCGATTCAGCTACAAATAATAAAAGAAACCAATCAAACTTGCAAAACTCAAGACATCCAAAGCAAAGGGGGAAGTTTCGAGAATAAAATAGCAAATTGGAAGAACAAAAAAACATACATCTCTTCAAGAATTCCATAATGTGAACGAAACATAACCATGGCATCCGGGAAATTTATGAAAGAGTCCAACTCTATCAGCTGCAAATTCCATGGAAAACCACCCCACAAATGCCGTGATGAACAGGTCAAAGCCGAACAACACCAAAGCCAGATACGCACCAGCCATATACAACGTGTATTGCACTTAGCAAATCTCGGTCCATATTTGAACATACTCACTCATCCGCTTCTTAACCCTCTCGACCCAAACGCAGTCATCTTGCACAATATACACAATACGGAAATCCAAACTGTTCAGTAAAGAATAGTTTTTTTTCTTGACACGTTTTGCAACCGAAACTTCACTGAAATGAATGAACACTCAAAAACAATACTGGCATAGAATGAAAGAGGTGACCAAGATGTGTATCTCACAGCGCATTAACATCACATTTATAAGGGGACGCAAACATAGATTTGGTCATTGTCGTCAGCACTTCCTAAGTTTCATGCCATCTGATCAGCGTTTATTGTTTTCTAACTCAGCCCTGACCCAAACATAACTGTAGTTAATTGCACAATCAACTGTATATAGTGTGAATTCAAAAAGCTGTTGTCATCTTATATAGCTTCTTCTACAAAATAATATCTACAAAAAATTCTCAGATACATTTTGAATGGTAAGTGTACGTTCCTCATTACTGTAAGTATTTCTGTATGGCGACGTTTTATGCGTCGAGAGGAGAATGTTTACATGTCATCCATATATTTGTGAAGAGCCCACCCTCAGGTAAAGTAATACGACACTAGAAAACAGAAAAAGATACGGCTGAACAATTACAAATGGCTTGCTTCCAGTAACTGACTATGTACACCGTGTATACATGTAACAAACTTTCTGTCATTGATGTAACCAAGTGAAGAATCCAGATAGTGATAGATATGAAATCAATAATCACATGACCAATCTATAACATTTGTGTTGAATTCACCAAAGACAAATACTATTCTATCTACCACAAAAGGCAACCTGTGATATTAGTGAAGTACTGGATGTAGCATATGAAACAGCACTCGCGACAAGGAAAAACCTTGTGAAAGTGATACAATGGTAATTTTGCTCATGCGAATGTTAATAGCCATGGTTGATTCAGGAATTAGCTGGAACTCCATTTCCCAGAAACAAAGAAAAAACCTACTTAAAACAGCCTATCTCTCAAAATCTTCAAAAGAAAGTTTGAGGTTCACAATTGACCGCATATATCAGTATATTATGAGCATGGAGAAATTGACTTATCGGCCAACGCAAAATGCCAAATTCCTAAGGAATCCTAGAGAAGCATACTAGATTGACGTTGCAAAAACTCAGTAACAACGTAAATCAAAGTCAAAGTTCCTAGAAGGAAAATATCACAGACGCTGTTAATATGTTCATAACATAGATTCTTAAAATTTATTAGATTGAAAAAATGGCTGAAGGTATTAGAAAAAATAATTACAGAGACTTGTGAAAGGAAGAAAATAAAAGAGAAACAATTTTGACTAAAGTTGTTTAACGTATTCAATGAATACCAATTATTAATATCTCAGATAAATATTAGGAACCTCGCATAAGCATGCTCTATAATGTCAGGAGAAAAAAAAACATGGAAAACATAATACTGGAAATTAAGAATTAAATCATCAGATAGACATTAGACATTTGTAATTACAAGTTATGACTAAAAAAAAGAGCTTAAAGTTGAACCAGTGAAAATCAATGGCAGAAGGTTAATTTTCAGATATTTTATAATATGCACCAATACACTAAATTTTCTCTACATGTTAAACGAACTGTATTATGCTCTCAGGTGTTTTGTCCAGATATATAGTTGTCATCGTGACAATATCCAATTCCTGAAAAGACAAACAGAAAGCTTAACTGTTAATTATAGGAACATTACTTGTAAGTATGTGGTTAAAAATTTGATTCTTAATTATGTTGAAGGCAATTGCATTAACTACTATCAGATTACAAATTGTTTAAGCAACATTCATCTACACCATTGACACTTACATGCTGAAACACTTGATTATAATTTTTTCTTCAAAGAAGTGCTATATATACGTAAATTAATGTGGAAATTATTAGGGCAACTTAAGTTGATATATTATATATATATTAACTATTGTTTTAAAAGCATTACATAAAGTCATCGATCATTCACCTCACGGTAACCGTAAAAAACTGAAAAGGAATAAACAGGCAGAGAGTATAGGCAACATTGGAATTAGAAAATCTATGTACAAGTAGATTAACAACAGCAAAAGTCAATTCATGTAAGTGTTTTGCAGAGTTCACTAAATTTTACACGTTGCTATAGTAAGAATAATAACATCACGCAGTGTAAAATGTCAAAAGCGCTGGATCTCTTTACCTAGCTCTATTAAATTAAATGAAAGGGCCCACAAATAATCAAGTTTGAATATTCAATTGAATCGGGAAAGAAAGTGGTGGTGTATTATTAATATGTATGAGAAAATTGCTCATTATATATACCTGAAGACACATTAAAAGAAATTAGGACTCCAGAGTAGACTTCAAATCTCAATAAAAATATAGCGTAAAATTCTGCTGGCAGCCAGGTCGCTATGGACAAAAGATAGAACAAACCCAAAACCTGATGCCTCTAGTACAATTTAACTGCAGAGCATTATATGCACTTTCTACCCGACACTCAATCAGTGTAATATACCCTACACTCCTATATGATATCTAAATGCAACTTCAAAACTAAACAATTATACAAGGTTATATGTATCAATAATCTTCCAGAGTAACTTGTCCTCTTTCAATGATACCTCACTGCATCACGCATGACATGAAAAGTAAAAATAGTTGGCATACTTTAAGCTCTAAACATGGAATTAAACCCTATTCTTTTGATACACACCATATCCGGTATGAAAAAACCTTGTCACCATCACATTCACCTTACTGAATCTTGACTTGGCTTTTACTGATTTCACATTATATAAAATCGCAAGACTGATGTCACTGACCTGTAAACTTCAATATTCCCCTGTACTAGTTTCTCAAGTTCGTCAGTTACAAGTCTCTGAAAAAGACAGAAATATGGGCAGAAAATAATAACTGCTGCAAGTACTAACGTCAATTATGAAACATGTCATCTGAATATTTAAAACTTCTTAATATATATCCTGCGTACAGAACCCTTAATCCCAGCTATTTCCAAAACCAAAGTGACATTACTCAATCTCCTCCTACGGTCTATCACTGCCAGAGAAGATCCTGAAAAGGAAGTAGAACGGTAGATAATTGATAGGGCAGTGAGTGACTCACCAACACTTCACTGACTTCATTTAAACACACTTAGGGGACTTTGAAACTGAAAGTGAAATATTCACTATTCAAAGGCCTACAATGTTACAGGGCAATCTATATATTATATCTCTACTCCCTATCTCTAATCTATCAATCTATCACCTTATCTTGCATCTAACTGAATCTACTAATATCTATCTTTCTATCTATCATATCAAAATACATAAATAAAAAAAAAACAAAAAAAAAAAAAAAAAAAAAAAAAAATAAAAAAAAAAAACTATCTATCTATCTATCATACATCTGTCTATCTTTACTAATTGTACATTAGGCGAAATCCAACTGCTTTATTCCGTAACGTAAGGCAAAAATAATGTTAGGCAAAATATATACAATAGGAAATGACAAAGATTCCCCCTTACATAGTATATCCAGGTAATTAAAAACATCCAATGACGTCCAACTAGAACAGATAAACTTCTCTACATACATATTTATCAGCTACTGTTCACACGAGCCAAGTTTGGTAGACCTCATCACTTGTAGGAAGATAGCTGTAAACTATGTTAACATTAATGTAAATTAGCTTTTCTGTTGCTGAGAGTGAGGCATACCAATACTTGGATCTTATAAACATGCTGTAAAACTTATAAAACAAATCAAACTCACATTACAATGGTCATGTACATGCATGCAGCCAATGTCACAAAGTTCAGGGGTACAACGTCGAGATAAGCAACAGGATCGTTCAGACAATAGAATTACATTATCATAAAACACACTATTAAGAATTTACACAACCTAACATCCAAATATAACGTTTATCGTCTATTTTTACAAAGTAATATGAACAATATCTAGACCAAGAACCCATCCCCCCTCTTTTTTTTAGTCTAATCAAACTCTGAATCTTGTGAAAAAGGTGCGTGCTTGATAATTGAATAATGGATGATTAGCTACCAGTAGCTAATAAATCAAATCAAATTAAATATACCTTTGGTAATTCTCTGAAAAATTAATTACACGTATTAAATCAGTTTTCCATATCCATATAGTTTCTAGCAAAGAATTGGAATAAACTCATATAATTGCTCTTGCAACATTGCGACTGTCGTATACATGTCTCTTAACTGTGCAGTCAAAAGCAGAATTTATAAACCACTTTTGCATTCAATAATTGCAATCATATTTTCATTTAAACTTCGATAGATGGAACCAGCTATATCAATTGAACCACAAAAATAACCGAAAGGCAATACACAAGAAAAAGATGCTATATAAATAATGCCACTTATTTCGTTCTGATTCTGCCAAATTACAAGTGCAAAAGTCGCAGGACTTATATAATGGTATCTGATATCATCAAATATTGTTATTGGTATGGAAGAATAATCTTTTGAAAGTCACTGAAGACTTTTTTTAACAAATCCAGGGCCTTTCATAAAGCTTCGTAAAGTTACGCATGACTTACGAACACTTGACATGAACTCAAAGTAAAGCCAAAAAATTTGATGCTCATTTTAAGACAGTAAATGCAATTAATTTTCCACAAAAAAGTTTCATTAATACTGAAAATTGAAAGAGAGGAATGTAAATCTATGTTTGCATATTTGAAAAATAACAGATTGGTTCAACAGTTTGAAACACTTTTGCTTATCCATATTTCAAATCATAATCGAAAGTCATGCGACTATGAACAGCTTATTGAAACTGTGTTGCGCCCAGCATACTAACGCTCCATAATCCCGCTGATACATTTAACATACGGGTTGCGATGAGGTTCCTGAACAACGCCTGTCCAACCGCCCTCAGTCTATATCAATCCGAAGCCCCACAAAGCATTTTAACACCTCTCATGTCCCTCCTCAGGCAGATCATCAAGAAACACTGGATCCTTGTGACTGACAAAGTACCTTAACCACAGTGAGCATTAATTGGGAAAATAAAAAATGCCTCTCACATCAACTGCTTAAAGATATACATGGAACAGAACTGATCTATTATCTACTAGTAAAATGTACCCATCGCTTTCCTACCTGTGCTATTTCCACCCCGCGCGCCCCGGAACCGAACTAAAATGCAACAGAAAATACTCTTCGCACCGACCACTCCCCACGGAACACAGTCCCCGGTGGCCACCCGCTGCACACAGTCCTACATCCTTAACTAACGAAAGACTCATCTAGCGAAGTGGGGGAAGCTGGAGGTGCCTCTGCTGTGAAAATGTTGTAGTCAAAAGTGGACTCATTTTAAAATAACTTCTATCAGTATGCATTGTGACAGACAAATCTGTTGTATAGCTTTCTATGGGATCTATTTCTATCAAGGCTCGAGAGAAACAAAATGTTGGTATGTTCATGCTTGATTCAGCTTAAGTAAATAAATTTAAGACAAATCCTTCCATCCAGGAGATACACTCCAGCTGGTGTATCCATTGGTATATCTTTCAAGCAGTTTGCTTTGAGAGGCATTTTTTGATTTCTCCCAATCCTGTCACTGTGCTTTAAAGGTACTTTGTCAGTCACAAAGGCATCCAGTGTTTCCTTGATGTCCTGCTGAAGGAGGGCAATGAAGAGGTGACTAAAAATGCTTTGGTGGGGCTTCGGATGATACTGAGAACTGGGGCGGTGGAGGCCGTTAGTTCAGGCAACCCTCATCGCAACCCGTATGTTAAAATGATCAGGGAATATGGAGGTTAGTATGCCTGGGGGCCTGTTTCATAAAGCTGTTCATAAGTTACGCATGACTTTACGAATGATTTGAAATATGGTAAGCCAAATGTGATTCTCAAACTGTTGAAACCACATCTGTTAATTTTCAAATATGCAAACATAGATTTACATTCCTACTCTTTACAAACATTTTCAGTATTTCAATGCAAACTTTATCTTTGGGCAAAATCTAATTGGCATTATACTGTCTTAAAATGACATCAAATTTTTTTGGCATTTTACTTGGCACTTCATGTTCAAGTGGTTCGTAAAGTCATGCGTAACTTTACGAAAAGCTTTATGAAACAGGCCCCTGGATTGTTAAAAAAAAAGTCTTTCAGTACTATTCAAAGATTATTCTCCATACCACATACACCCAATATTTGATGATATCAGATACCATTATATCAACGTCCTGGACTTTTTGCAAACTTGCTAAATTCTGAGCAGACTCAGAACGAAAGAAGTGGCATTCATTTAATATAGCCAGTCTATTTCTATGTGTATTGCCCTTTTCTTTATTTTTGTGTCATTGAATTAGCTCGGTCCCACTTATCCTAAGTTTAAAAAATGAAAAAATATGATTGCAAAATTATGAATGCAAAAGAGGTTTATAAATATCATGCCTTTCGACATGCACAGTTTAAGAGACACTGTATACGAACAAGTCGGCAAATGTTGCCCAAGAAGCAAATTATCTGAGTTTATCTCCAACATTCTTTCGTAGACAACTATATGCGATATGGAGAACTGATTTAATACGTGAATGAATATTTCAAGAATTACACAAGGTCAATATTAATTTGATTTGATTTAATTAGCTCACTGGAGCTAATCATTCCATTATTCAATTCAAGCACGCCTTTTCACAAGATTCAGAGTTTGTAGAACCCTCCAAAAAAAAAGAGGGGGGGGGATGGGGTTCTTGGTCTAGAATATTGTTACAATTTACTTTGTAAACAATAGACATAAAAGGTATATTTGTGTGTTAGGTATGTGTAAATTCTTAACTAAGTGTGTTTTCATGATAATGTACAAATTCTATTGTCTAAACCGAGTGTCTGCATACTATCTCGACGATTGTACCCCTGAACTTTGTGACATGGCTGCATTGCATGTACACTGACACAAATTGTACATGTGTAGTTGATTCTGCTTCATAAAGTTTTACAGCACTGTTTCATAAGATCCCAAGTTTGGTATGCCCTCACTCTTCAGAAACAGAAAGTAAATTTACAATTTAATTGATTAACATAGTTTCCACATCTACTTCCTGACAAGTGATGGTCTACCAAACTTGGGCTCGTGTGAAACAGTGCTGTAAATATGTATGTAGCAGAAGTCTTCACTCCTGTTCTTAGTTGGAACAGTCATTACTGGATGTTTTTACCTGTACCTGGATATACATATGTTAAGGGGAAATCTTTTGTCATCTCCTATTGTATATATTTTGCCCTAACATTATTTTTGCCTTACGTTACGGAATAAAGCCATTGTTGGATTTCGCCCTAATGTACAAATTAGATAAAGATAGACAGATGGATAGATAGATAGATAGATAGATAGATAGATAGAAAGATAGATACAATATAGATAGATACAGTTAGATAGACAGATAAAGAGATAGATAGATAGATAGATAGATAGAGGAGTCAATATAGATAGATACAGTTAGATAGACAGATAAAGAGATAGATAGATAGATAGATAGATAGAGGAGTAGAGATCAAATATATAGATTGCCCATGTACACATTGTAGGCCTTGGAACTAGGAATAATTTCACTTTCACTTTCAAGTCCCCTCAAGTGTGTTAAATGAAGTCAGTGAAGTGTTGGTGAGTCACTCACTGCCTATCAATTATCTCCCGTTCTCTTCCTTTTTCAGAGATCTATCCTCCCTGGCAAGTGATAGACCCGTTCAGGGAGAGAGATTTGGATGGTTAATGTCACCTTTGGTTGTTGGGAAAATAGCTGGGATTAAAGGGTTCTGTACGCAGAAATATACTTAAAGAAAGTTTAAATATTCAGTGCACATGTTTTCATAATCATTGAACGTAGTACTTGCATCAGTTACTTATTTCTGCAATAATTTCTTGTCTTTTTCAGGACTTGATAAACTGGACACTCTGAGAAACAGTACAGGGAATATTGAAGTTCTACAGTCCATTGACATCATCTTGCGGTATTTTATATAATGTGAATCCAGTAAAAGCAAGTCAAGATTCCAGTCAGGTTGTGAGGTGACAAGGTTTTTTTCATACCAGGCATATGGTGTGTATCAAAGAAAAGGTAATCCATGTTTAGAGCTAAAAGATAGCCAACTATTTTTACTTTCATGTCATGCGTGATGCAAGTGAGGTATCATTGAAAAGAGGACAAGTTACTCTGGAAAGATATTATACATATAAACCTTTATAATGTTATTTTGAAGCTTGCCATAGATATCACTATGGAGTAGTGGTAATGTACACTGACTTAGTGTCGGTACGTAAAGTGCAATAATGCCTCTGCAGTTAAATGGTACTAGAGGCATCAGGTTTTGGGTTTGTTCATATCTTTGTCCATAGAGACCCTGGGCTGCAGCAGAATTTTACGCATAATTTTTATTAAGATTTGAAGTCCACCTCTGGAAAGTTCCTAATTTCACTTTTAATGTGTCCTATCGGTATATAAAATGAAGCAAATCTTTCTTCCATCATATTAATAATACCACCCCCACCCTTTCTTTCCCGCACATTCAAACTTGATTCTTTGTGGGCCCCCTCCCCATTTAACATCCTAATAGAGCTAGGTAAAAGAGAATCCAGCAGCTTTGACATTCTACACTGCGTAGATGTTAACATAATTCTTGACATTAGCAACTTGTAAAAATTTAGTGACTGAAAACAATTACCAAGAATTGACTTTGCTTTGTCTACAATCCTACTTGTACATAGATCTTCTAAATTCAATGCTTGCCCTATAATCTTCTCTGCTTGTCTTACTATCCTTTTCAGCATTTTTACGGCTACCAGTGAGCCGTGAATGATGATACTTTATAGTAATAGCTTTATAAAACAAATATGTTACATATATATATATATATATCAACTTTAGTTGCTAAATAATGCACATTTAAATTTAACGTATATATAGCACTTCTTTGAAAAGAAAAAGAATTATAATACAAAATAGTTTCCAGCGATGTAAGTGTACAATGAGTAGTAGATGAATGTTTCTTGAAACCAAATTGTAAATCTGAAGTAGTTAATGCCAAATTTGCCTTCAACATAATCACAGAATCAAATATTTTACCCACAATACTTCACAAGGTAATTGTCCTATAATTATCACCCTTACAGCTTTCTGTTGTCTTCAGGAATTGGAATCATTGTACCACATGACAAACTATTTGGACAAACACCTCGCAGAAGCATACAGTTCGTTAAACATGTGAGACACACATTTAGTGTTGTGGTGCCATATATAAAATGATCTGAAAATAAACCTTCTTCGCCATCTGATTTACCATGCTTCAAACCTTTTACAGCTTTTTTACGTCATCAACTTGTACTACAAAGTCAATGTCTATCTGATGATCTAATTCAGAATCAATTTCCAGTCTTATGTTTTCCATTTCCTGCACATTATAGAGTACACTGTTATGCAGTTCCTCATATTTATCCTGAGAAATATTACAAATATTGGTATCATCTGAATAACCGTTAACACTAACTTGTACACTAAATTGTTTCTTCCTTTTATTTTCTTAACCCTCTTTCCACAAGTCTCTGTAATTATTTTTACTAATAGCTTCAGCCATTTTTTCAATCTTAATAAATTCAGAATCTCTTATGACCCATTTAACAGCTCTGTGATATTGTGCTCTAGGAAACTTTGACTTTGATTCTAGTTGTGAAAGCTTTTCTGCAACGCTCAAATCAGATATGCTCTCTCAGGATCTACCTTAGGAATCTTGGCCCATTTGACGGTGGCACAGATAAGATCAATTTCTCCATGCTCATCAATATCTGATAATGCGTCAATGATATCCTCAAAAACTTTCATTTTTTCCGACCGATTTTGAGAGTGTTTTAGATTTTTCTTTGTTTCTGAGGAAATGAGTTCACTGAATTCCTGAATCAACCAATAGCATTAACAATCTCAGCATGAGCAAAATTACCATTGTATCACTTTCACAAGGTTTTTCCTTGTCGCGAGTGCTGTTTCATATGCTACATCCAGTACTTCACTAATATCACAGGTTGCCTTTTGTGGTAGATAGAATAGTATTTGTCTTTGGTGAATTCAACACAAATGTTATAGATTGGTCATGTGATTATTGATTTCATATCTATCACTATCTGGATTCTTCACTTGGTTACATCAATGACAGAAAGTTTGTTACATGTATACACGGTGTACATAGTCAGTTACTGGAAGCAAGCCATTTGTAATTGTTCAGCCGTATCTTTTTCTGTTTTCTAGTGTCGTATTACTTTACCTGAGGGTGGGCTCTTCACAAATATATGGATGACATGTAAACATTCTCCTCTCGACGCATAAAACGTCGCCATACAGAAATACTTACAGTAATGAGGAACGTACACTTACCATTCAAAATGTATCTGAGAATTTTTTGTAGATATTATTTTGTAGAAGAAGCTATATAAGATGACAACAGCTTTTTGAATTCACACTATATACAGTTGATTGTGCAATTAACTACAGTTATGTTTGGGTCAGGGCTGAGTTAGAAAACAATAAACGCTGATCAGATGGCATGAAACTTAGGAAGTGCTGACGACAATGACCAAATCTATGTTTGCGTCCCCTTATAAATGTGATGTTAATGCGCTGTGAGATACACATCTTGGTCACCTCTTTCATTCTATGCCAGTATTGTTTTTGAGTGTTCATTCATTTCAGTGAAGTTTCGGTTGCAAAACGTGTCAAGAAAAAAAACTATTCTTTACTGAACAGTTTGGATTTCCGTATTGTGTATATTGTGCAAGATGACTGCGTTTGGGTCGAGAGGGTTAAGAAGCGGATGAGTGAGTATGTTCAAATATGGACCGAGATTTGCTAAGTGCAATACACGTTGTATATGGCTGGTGCGTATCTGGCTTTGGTGTTGTTCGGCTTTGACCTGTTCATCACGGCATTTGTGGGGTGGTTTTCCATGGAATTTGCAGCTGATAGAGTTGGACTCTTTCATAAATTTCCCGGATGCCATGGTTATGTTTCGTTCACATTATGGAATTCTTGAAGAGATGTATGTTTTTTTGTTCTTCCAATTTGCTATTTTATTCTCGAAACTTCCCCCTTTGCTTTGGATGTCTTGAGTTTTGCAAGTTTGATTGGTTTCTTTTATTATTTGTAGCTGAATCGATATGTAATCTTGCAAAGAGCTTCAATGGTTGGGTGAAGGTGGTATGAGGGGCCCGATGCACTGTTTATTGTCAGGTGTGGCATGTCTTAGCGTTTGTTGTTTGGGACACAATCCTGCATGACATACTCTGGATTTCCTGGGCAGGTATGAGAAGCCGCAAAATGATGAACCAACTGGGAAATCACGTCAGTAGAGATGACACTAGGTACATCAGAAAAATTAGTTTTCCAGTTGGTATACTTTGCGTCCATACACATATATGCCCCATTCTCCAGTACTCATAACATGAAGACATAATCCAGAATTGCCATCATGATAAGGTAACATAGCATAACAGAACAGAATTCGTGTGGGACCCATCCTGGCGGTCTTTTTTGTAATCTTTTGTTGGGCATTTTCTTGTCATTCTTTTTATACATGAAAAACGTTAGCATGTGTAAGTTCGGATTTTATTTCTTCTTCTGATATTTCCAAAGGGAATTCCATAGATAACCCCTTTGACCATATTTGAGCCTTCTTGATGTTCTGTAATGCTTCCTGTTGTTGTGGAGTTGGGCTGGTAGTGTACAAATGCTGGTTTGTTGTTCAGGACACAATCCTGCATGACAGACGCTGGATTTTCTGCGCAGGTATGGGAAACCGCAAAATCATGAACAAACTGGGCAATCGCGTCAGCAGATAGGACACTAGGTGCACTAGGTACACACTAAAAATAGGGGTACAGTTGTACACCACTAAGGGTACACGATCTTGTCTCATATTTTGCACGCCTAAAAGTGCACATGTGCACCCTTAAAAAGGTGCACATGTACACCCCAAAGGAACCCATGTCTACCTGTAGGGTGCACATCTCATTGATCTCAACCCTTTAAGGTGCACATTTTTAAACATTAAGGTACGTATTTGAATCGTAAAGGTGCACATGTCCACGCCTGGAGTGCACATTTCCACCCTTCGAGGTGCAAACTTGTACCCATAAAGGTGCAGATTTGGTTCCTAAAAGGTGCACATGTTCACCCCTTGGGTTCATATCTGCACACTTTGAGGAGTAAATTTGCACCTATACAGGTGCAGATTTTGTTCATAAGGGGTGCACATGTCAATCCCTGAAAGCTACATCCACTCTCTGATACCTAGACTAAGGTTATCTTAGCAAAATCCCAGTTTCAAATGATTAATTGTTCATTTTTTCAAAAACACCTTTTAAGCACGCGCAATAACTATTGAACACTGCATTTGTATACCAAATTGGATCAAACTTTGCAAATTCAAAATACAGACTTTAAGCTATCGTGGTAAGAGAATGGACGGTTATACGGACCGACAACAGGAAAACGTGATGCATCCAGCAACTTTGGATTTAGTGTAGTAATACAGAATATTTCCTCTGATGACAACAGTAGGGATCGGTCTTGTTGGTTCCTGAAATCAAGAGTAAAAAGTGATTCTTACTTTTTTTTACTACAAAAATATATTTCATTTATTTCAACATATTTTGGGGGGTTTTGTTTCAAGTTTATAAAAAAAAAATGTGTAGCCAATCACTAAGTGATCTGGATTCAAATCGTATTTTAAGTAACAATGTTTACAAAATCAATGTAGAGCTGCATAATATAGCATTATTCTGCTATTCTTGGACCGATTTCGCTCATTTTTTTTTTTTATGGTCTCAAAAATTATCTTCTTTGATTTAAATAGTGGAAATTTTATGGTGGAATTTACATTTGAGGAAAAAAGTGAATTATATGGGGAAAGGCTTGATTTAATGTACAAGTGAACAAAATTAACCTGGGAAAAACTCTGAGTTATTCATTTGATCATTTATCGACCAGTACAACTGTGTAAAGTTGGACAGTGATATACGGCTGAAATTGCCCCCCCCCCCCCTCCCCCCTCGATCCAGAATCTGAAGTTGTGAAGAGGGCTAGAGAATTCTAGACTCAAAATTTGGATGAATCCAAACTAATTCTAAGTTTGCAAACTGGGCCACATGCTCCCCAATTCGATTGAGAAAACTACCTTGTCAATAACATATACTGCATCAGGTTCTCCAAGTATGAGAGGGATCAGGAGGCAACAGGCTGTCAGAGTTAGGTCTGTAAGAAGAAATAAAAGAATTTTGTTTACTTTTTCTATGGAAAAGGGTTAAAGACAATGCAAATATCTTACATGCAAAAGGAGAAGGAAATGAAATATAAATTGCTCCTAATTTTTTCAGCCGTAGTTAAAATACCATTCAATTTTTTTGTGCGTGTTGCGTATATTTAACTGTAAGTATCATGCATGGTGTTAATTTCAGCTATAATAATACTAGTTATAAGCTTCATTATTCTGACAAGAGGGATACACCTTTCTTCTTACTCTGTATGCAGAGCATGTTTTAACTGACAGCCTTGAACATATTTGATAACATCTTAACAGCCTTCGTGGCCAAAGAGCTCACATGTCAATTTCTCAATGTCTACAGTCAAACTTGAAGGTGTTGGAATGGTGTCCCCTAATCTTTGCATCATCAAGCAGCATTTGTTGCTTAATGTTAAAACCTGGGCAGATTTTACTTTTCCAACACCATGTTGGGCACTGACTGAATCACATCCAGTGAAGCAATGAAGACCAACAAGTGCTGCACACACATCCTTCCCAAAATGGTTGAAGACATGACAGACAATTGTGCGTTGTTACCTCTTCCTGTATGGCAGTAGTCAAGTAGAGTGTGTTGATCTCAATGCAAAATGCGACAGACAGAACAAATTAGTCATCTGTATCGGTGCTATTTATAACTACATGTCTACTTGGACTTGTAGATCTACACTTTCTTTATTGTTATGCTGCTGCAGTTGGGCAGTCATGTTTTTTCGGATTTGTAACAGGGGCACTAACGTTGGATCTAGAATGTGTTTCTCTAGGTTGAGGGGGAATTTTTTTCCCCTTCTTTCCAAAGTTGAGTAACTTGAGCATATGTTAGATTTTTTTCCACTCTAATTTTTTCCACTTGTATGCCTTTTTTCACTTCTTCACAACCTTCATATGCAGCGGAGTGCTTACCGTCACACTGTTTAACAACGTGTCCACTTGTATTTCGCAGCATGTGCACTGTGTAACAGTAGTCTTGTGTCAGCGTCGTCCCGAGTAGAAAAGAGAGCTGGAATAGGTTGAAGCTCAATGTCACTTCTATTGTCATTTAGTCAAATAGCACAACACTCTTCTTCATGCCCAACAACAAGTGTGACATCACAAATCTTTTCCTTCCTACACCTACTCCACCTCTGAAAGAGAACCTTATGCATAATCTCTTTGTTTTTTTCCACGGACTAGACATTTTGAGCTTTGCTTTGGGGTTTTCTGTTCTGGTGAAAGGATCTTAGTGATCTGCGATCTACACGTTGCCCATTGTTCACGTTCAGCATTTGTTATACTCATGACTCTACATCGGTCAGGAACAAAGTGTACAAGTTTGGACGTACTTAGCTGTGCATGATGGATGACAACTTTCAGAACACTATCTGCAAACTGTCCAAATGTTGCTTAGGACGTCATAAGTTGAATTAGTGCCATAGGATCCCATACCATTACTGCACCTTGTGGTGCCTCTTCAGCAACAGGAGAAGTGGTAATGAAGCTCTCAAAGTACAGCAGTTTGGCCTTATTTATTTTCACAAAAGAATCATCCTGATTTGCTAATATTGCTGGTCATGGTGATAATGTGTAAATTCACATCTTCTTCACATCCACTTTTCTCACACTGCCAACGAGAATCAGTCGTGCAAAAAGAAAATGGTCTGATTTCAATGTGATTTCTTGCCTTTTCACCTTAGTGACTGTGATCTTGGCAGTATCACTGTAAGTCTTGAGCTTTAGTTTCTTGATTGGTGCATAAAATCTTGTATTATTTCCTCCCTGTATTAATCTCTGTCCATTACGAAGACTTTGTTTACCACAACGTCTTAGGAATGGGATAAAAGTACATTCTCAAGCATTTCTATTGCATTTCAAAATGGTTCCAGGGCTTTCGTCATCTTCTCCATCAGGGACCAGTGCTGCTACTTGAGTTGCAGTGTCCTGGCGTCTCAGCGGTTGGTTACCCTATCGTCACCGAGGACATTCGATATAGCCCACCGTTGCTCCACAAGGCGCTCGAACATGTAGACTGAGTTCCACCTGGTTTTAACGCACTGGATGAGTTTATCTGGTCGGGAGCTAACTTCAGATTCGTCAAGTAGAAGTCACGCAGAACTTTCTCGATATCCTCTTCTGTAGATTCAGAGATTCCCATAAACACCAGGTTTTCTCTGCATAAGTATGTGTTGAGTTTATCAAGTTCTTGTTGATGGGAACGCCTTTCCTCCTCCATTTTCTTTTCCAGGGCAGGAATGATTTCGTTCTTAAATTTATCAGTTTCCTCTGCATTAAAAGCAACGGAGTTGGTCAATTCGGATAACAGTTGTTCGATTTGGTGAACTTCAGATATAACCTTTTGCTCCAAATCATCAAATTTTTCGTTTATTTTGTCCATTTGGGTATCAAACAGCTTTTGAATAGACGGTAGTAATGGCGAGGTCTCCGGGCTCGATCTTGGTCGGGACCGCCTGGCAGCGCTGGATGCCATCATGCCGTTTAATTCTTTGTTCGAAACAGGTACACTGCATACACGCTGATTATATAACAGCAGGAATGGAGAGGGGAGCGGAGCTCAAAACACGTCCTTACTCTGTGCTGGTCATGTGCATGTCCAAGAAAACCTGATCGCAAATTTGTCATAAAAGATTAAATCGTGAATGAGTAATTATCAGAAATGGTTCCAGGGCTTTCGTCATCTTCTCCATCAGGGACCAGTGCTGCTACTTGAGTTGCAGTGTCCTGGCGTCTCAGCGGTTGGTTACCCTATCGTCACCCAGGACGTTCGATATAGCCCACCGTTGCTCCACAAGGCGCTCGAACATGTCGTAGACTGAGTTCCACCTGGTTTTAACGCACTGGATGAGTTTATGTTTGGGCAGGTTGTGCAATTCCTGCTTTGCAGCTAGGGTGTGGAAGGCCACGACGGAATGTTTTAAATGTCCGACCAGGCAACTTGCTCCTCCCACGAGCGTCTTCAGGGTCGGCGACGAGTTAAGTCCTGTATACACGCAGAGCTGCAACGTGTGCGCCGGGCATGGTATGTTGGGTGTATTGATGACGTCTCCGATGGCGCAAACGTTGGACGCATTATCATGGACGCCCACACAGATCTTTGGAGCGATGTCCCAGTACGTCATTTACCAGTTGAAGGAGTGTTTTCATGTCTGGTATGTACTCCTTGTCATCACCATCTTCTACAGCATTGCCTGTCACTTTCTTGGAGTAGATAAAATCCCCTTTCTCAACAAAGCTGACGCTTATGCTGTTGCATAGAAATAAAGAACAAGATTGCGAAGATATTCTCTTTGACTTTGTTGTTACTTTCCCTTGGCTTGCAGCAAATAGAGACCTCACGGAACCCCTATTTTCTGTCCAAGCGGTCCGCAAGGCTTTTATTCCTTGATTAAGCTTTCTTACAGGATATCTTTGTCGTCTAGCCACGTCCTCCCAAAAGGCATGTGTATTAAAATATGTATCGTCCTTACCAATTACAGTTTCATTCACCATATTTTCATAATCAACTTTTCCCTTTTTCGCCTTTACACCACCTACTAGACGAAATGGTTTCTTGTTATCTTTATTACCTGTATCTTTGGACGTAGAACTGATAGTTGCAGAGATGTTTCTCTCTTCTGGGGACTTGTGCAGCAAGGCCGCCGTTCCCTGACAAGGTACACGTTTGTGGTACTGATTTTTTTTTGCAACCGAGTCTGTATCTGAAATGTATATCTGTATCTATATCTGTATCTGTATCTGTATCTGAGTCTTTGGACGTAGAACTGATGCTAATATTTCTTGGAGTTTCATTCGCATGTGGTCCAGCTGCATAGATGTTTATCTCTTCTGGGGACTTGTGTAGCAAGACCGCCGTTCCCTGACAAGATACATGTTTGTGGTACTGACGTTTTTTTTGCAACCGAGTCTGTATCTAAAGGGCTATGAATGCAGTGATAGTAACTTGAAAAGTGAAGTCTTGTGTCAGCATCCTCCTGAGTAGAAAAGAGAGCTGGAATAGGTTGAACCTCAATATCAATTCTATTGTTAGTTGGTCAAATAGCTGGACACTCATCCTCATGCCCAACAGCAAGTGTGACATCACAAATCTTTTCCTTCCTACACTTACTCCACCTCTGAAAGAGAAACATAAGCAGATTCTCTTTGTATTCTCCATGAGATAAAAAATGTTGACCACTGCTTTGGGGTTTTCTGTTCTGGTGAAAAGATCCAAGTGATCTGCGATCTACACTTAGCCCATTGTCCACGCTCCACATTCTTTATGCTCATGACTCTACATCGGTCAGGAAGAAAGTGTACTTGTTTGGACCTACTCAGCTGTGCAGGATGGATGACAACTTTCAGAACACTTAATTGTCCAAATGTTGCTTAGGACGTCATAAGTTGAATTAGTGCCATAGGATCCCATACCATTACTGCACCTTGTGATACCTCTTCAGCAACAGGCGGAGTGACCTCACGGAACCCCTATTTTCTGTCCCAGCGGTCCACAAGGCTTTTATTCCTTGATTAAGCTTTCTTACAGGATATCTTTGTCATCTAGTATCCTCCCAAAAGGCATGTGTATTAAAATATGTATCGTCCTTACCAATGAAAGCTTCATTCATTGTTTTCACCATATTTTCATAATCAACTTTTCCCTTTTTCGCCTTTACATCACCTACTAGACGAAATGATTTCTTGTTATCTTTATTACCTTTACCTGAGTCTTTGGGTGTACAACTGAAGCTAACATTTCTTGTTGTTTCATTCGCATGTGTTCCAACTGCATAGATGTTTATCTCAGGGCTATGATTGCAGTGATAGTAACTAGAAAAGTGAAGTTTTAAAAGAGCAAAGTGCCATTCGTGTCAGGAATGCAGCTGAAAATAGAATTTCACATTAAAGTTTCTAATACCCACCCCCCCCCCAAAAAAAAAAAAACTGAAATTGCCAAATATCACAATGTGTGGCAAGTGCACCTCTTTGAATGGTCTAGTTTAAAACAAAAACTTAGGTGTTTGGCCTGAAAAAAATGATTTCTGTGTCCCATCTGCAATAATCAAATAGGGGAAAAATAAAAATAAGAAAAATTAAGTTTATGCTTCCAAATTATCTCCAAACCTTTCAGGTCGCTTGCGTTCCCGCAAGGTGTAACATCTTTCAGCAATATTAGGTTTATAGTTGTCACCACCTTGTCTGTGTTTCCGGATACTCAAATTTCTTCATGGGATTCGGGGTCATTTATTTCCACCAGAGTTTCCATTGAAACTGAGTGCTGATGTGGTTCCCCAGCTTTCTGCAACCACTTTTGAAGTTCCCACATAAGGTTTCAACCGATCGCAATGGACCCCCATTACTTTGGCTTGTTGTGATGCTTGTATTCACACAGTTGCATCAGATTGTTTACTTACTATTAAGTAGGGTCCCTTCCCCTTTAATTCCAGTTTGGGTGATATCCCCTTCCCCTCTTCTTGGGATCGTGCAATCACACAAACTGGCTGACATCCAGATGTGGTGGATTAGCATGTCTGTCATGAGTTTCTTTTGTTTCATGGCACTTCGGTTTTAAGAGTAGTAGTACACACAAGTCAAATTTTTTTCCTTTGCATATAGCATAAAAGAATTAAGTCAAGCTTTTTACATGTATTTCAAGTTTCAAACTAACATGAAAGTGTAACAAAGCTAGGTGAATAGTTGTGATGGTACACGCACACAAATTTCAAAAAGTTATTACTGGCAAATTGTCAAACATCAGATGAAAACAGTGGACATGTGATTTACATAGTAATGAAGCCTGAAAACTGATTTGATATGTTTAGACTTATTTTTGGCAAGTTCGACTGTAATGACCGTGACCACCACAATTTGCACATTTGACAAGTCGTGTTTTCACACTGCTTAATTTGGCAAGTTTGGGACTACTGTAAAGCCAGTGTAACCAAAGGATGTCATGCAGTCCTCCATATGTACTGCCCTTTCGGGACAGAGATCCTCGGAACAGCCGGGATAATTTGTTTCCAGCTTCTGGCCCCTCGCTACTTATGGCACCTATGGATCCTGGTCCATCTGGAATTTCCAGTATTTCCTGTGGGTACTCTATTATTTTGTGCAGATAGTTCGACCAGGATGCATAGCTGAAGTGCTGAGCAATAAGCTTTCCCATTTCCAAAGCTCTTGCCTTATAAGATGCTACTTCCTCTCTAAAATCAACCAGAGGTTTGTGTGCTCGATAGATTTTACGCAACTGTAAGGAAATTGTTAAGATTTGTTCTGACAGTTGTCTTCGGGCATCATGTGCCACTAAGGCAAGTATCACATCCAAGTTTTTCTCTTGAAACATTTCTCGAACATAATTTCCTGGCATCGTGAGCTGTGGAGTGAGGCCAAGTTCCTGTTTTGAATGAAGAGCCAGCAAATGCTCAGCTTCTTCAATGAGGGGCTCAATATCATCACGCAGATCCCATTGCTGGATGCCAGCAATCTCTCAAACAATTCATTCCTTAAAAAACTGTCCTAGATTTATATCTGTGCGCATGGCATCTAGCAATTTGGTGGCAGCATCAGATTTCAAAAATGGTTTGCCTTTGACTCCACCAGCAATTGCATCAAGATGTGCTTTTGACAATTTGTGTGGATTTACTGAAATGTATTGAGCAATTTCTTTCGTCTCAAAGTAAGTTCTTGTCACTGAAAAGGACCCAAGATCTGTGACTGCGAACTCTCTTGTGGCAGTACACAGAGTACGCAAGTAACGTGACCCGCTTCCAGCGAGCGCACCACGGTCAAATTTTTCGTCTATCATAGAATTAAAAAACTTTAATTTATGATGACCCAATTTGGAACAGACATTTACGCATAAAATGTGATCCTTCAAAAATTCCCTTTCCATCTTCTATGTCCAAAAGACATGTATGGGCGGTACATTAATTATTTTCATCCAATTACTTCTAAGAAGGGACGATTAACTCTAAGACAGTTTTGTTATGTTTCCTCAAAAACACTAAATGGCTCTCCACTCTTTAAAATAACTTCACTTTTGAGCACTGCAAAAGATGCACGAATTGCCTTGTAGGTAGACTGCGGTCACTCTTTTCTTTATGAACCGACATGTCTCCTAACCCATCAGCCCCATCTTTGATCATAGTTTGAAAAATTAAATTGGGGTCATCAGGGTCAATATTATAAATTTGACAACCAGAAACAATGTCTTCATCCATCTCTTCTAGAGTTTTGGCAATGGCATGAGGATATTGCCATCTCACTCCACAATTTGGCTCGGCAATTTCATCAACATTTTAGACATTTTTCACTTTTCTGATTGGGGCTGTTTAAATTTTTCTAACATACTTGGAAAAATCTTTGACCTCTTTGTCTTCATCCTCAATGGATGGCATTGAGAGATCAATGGGAAGACTCTGCCTAACATCATGATCATATTTGGACTTTCCCCGGTAGATCCTTGAGGGCTAGCACTATATGCACTAATAGCGTATTCCCATTTTCACTGAGTCATGTCATCATCCATGAATTTTGGGGAGGAATATTGGTCAAGGTTTTTTAAGGTTTTAAGTCCATTTTCAGGTCAACTTCATTTTATATTTTTCAACTGACCACAAAAACTAAGAATGTTTCCTTGTATTTTTTGTGAGTCGCTTCTTGGACTTCCTTCCATTTATCTTCAATGGCTGGTGCAATGTATTTTCTTTGCATAGCAAAGAAGGTGTTCTCATGAAAGAAATTCAGGGACGCAAATCGTGCCAGTAGACAAATTTTCCTGATGTTGTTGCCAGACATAAATGTGGCAGCTGCCAATTTCACGTCCCCCACATGGCTCCCATGATGGTCTCTTGCGTACGGTGGCCATCTGGGCAGGTCTGCAACATTTAAGAAAAATGTTAAAACAGCAGGATTCTACATGTAGCTGTGCAGTTTATAATAGTTGGTGCAGTTTGTCTAAAACTGAATGCTTGCTTTCGCCAAAATGGCATTCAATAGAGAATGGCACACATTTTTGAGCTCTCTGATGGGCTCTATGTGAATTTTCTCTATCACACTCAGCAAAATCTTCCTCTGCCTCTTTTTTTTCATCCTCAATTGATGGCATCGAGAGATCAATAGGGAGACACACTTCTCTGTCTAGCATCATCACTTTCCCCGGTAGACTCCGGAGGAGTAGCCCTATATGCACTATATGGTATTACCATGGTTTATTTTTCATTAGGGAATCATCCCTTGCATTGCTCTTTGTACTAAAAGGACTAGTTGCATCATCAACAGAAACTGTCATTGCTATGGATGCACTCACATCAAGAGAAATAACAGATAACATATTATTGTGTAGTTTCAGAGCATTTATTTGTCGATCTCTGTCTGGGCAGAGAATGACAGTTCTTTGGTCCTGGTCTGGGTGTTAGTTTTAAGGTCGAGAAACAGCTTGCCTTGGCTGCTATCTCATCACTTGTTAGTTTAGCCATGTCGGTGGTCGAAGCCAACATCAAAATGGCGGCACAACAGTCGTCAGGTAACGCGTCCAGGAGTCGGTGTCTAATCTGGGTTACCCCACAGTCCACGTATGTCGCTGTCTGTTGTAGACGTTGGAGGAACGCCTCGGCGCTCTCCATCGGTCATGGTCATGGTATTAAAGTGTTGTACGTTTGTGTGGGGAAAATCGATGTACAAACGAGTCCTTGAGGTCGTTAAAGTCAGTAAACGTGAGCTTATCAATCCACAGTCTGGCCTGTCCCTGTAAAGTCCTTTTGAACGTCTGTACAATCGTTGGTAATTGCGTGGTGTCAGTCGTGTCCATTCCCTGGGTGTCCAGGTAGTCAAGGAAAGTCAAAAAGTGGGCCGTCAAGTCATCGCGGTCGAGTTTGTCGCCCGAGAACCGGGTAGGAAGTCTGTTTGTCGGAGGTTGGATTGTTTTGTGGTAGTCATGGTGATATAGAGTAATGTCAAAAAAGCCTAAACGTGTAACAACAAATATAATAACAAATGTATGTGTCTCGGGTACATTCAAAGTAACTGTACCTTGTATGCATTAACTCTCACACACTCTCTCATACAAAGGTGGAACAATAATTATTTGTTTCACTTACCCCTGGAAGACGGAATCCCAAATTGAGTGATGACTCAAAATAAAATTCAAACAAAAATCACACTGAACATAAATGAATACAAGTCAAACGTCACAGAGTTTAGTATTTGTCAAAATGTTCAGAACCTTAAGCAGATTCTCTTTGTTTTTTCCACAGACTAGAAATTTTGAGCGCTGCTTTGGGGTTTTCTGTTCTGGTAAAAGGATCTTAGTGATCTGCAATCCACACATAGTCTGTCATCCACGCTCTGCATTCTTTATGCTCATGACTCTATATCGGTCAGGAATAAAGTGTATTTGAATTGAATTTGAATTAGAGCCAAAGCATCCCAAACCATTTCTGCACCTTGTACCTTTTCAGTAACAGGCAAAGGGGTAACTGAGCTCTCCAGAAGGTGCAACAGTTTGGCCTTATTTGTTTTCACAAGTGAATCAGAAGGTGCAGCAGTTTGGCCTCATTGGTTTTCACAAGTGAATCAGAAGGTGCAGCAGTTTGGCCTCACTTGTTTTCACAAG